>CAOLHI010004168.1:0-130564 GCA_948474755.1 Ctenosaura bakeri
TACACTTGATATGCTCTCAATACATATACAGTATGTGGTCTGTTGCTGCCATATAATTTCATAATGCTATATATGTTTGTATGGCACACTCCTATATTTTACTGTGTATCGTGTGTGCTACATTTATATTACTCTTCTACATCACTGCAACAGTATGCTTCCACATGTGTTTGCAAGTGGCAAGCAGGTATGACAAGTTACCACACTTTGTTTTGCCTTTGGGGGGGCTGCTTATTGCTGTGCACATCGGCTTGTATCATGCTTCATGTATCATGTATCATGTGTCACTTGTGTTCATACATGAAAGACTCCTGTGAATGTTTGTAACTGAAACATTATTTCATACTCCTGCATATATTTACACAAGTTATACTCCTGAATCTGTAAGTGACATTCTGATACATGCTGCTATGGATGTGTGCATGTGACCTACTTTTGTATGTTTCCATGTGACAAGGCTCCCACCTCATTTATGTGATATGCATACTTATATGAATTTGCATGCCTTTATCCATGTATTCACATGTGACATATTGTTGAACAGTGTTGCATTTATTTGGGTATGGTATTATATTGCTTTTCATGTTCAAGTATGAAGTGATCAAGATGCTGAAATCTGTACCATGTAAAATGAAAACATCTTGCATATACCAATAACCTATTATTTAACATCCACATAAATAAATCTCTAAGCGCCCTAACATTTCTTTAAATTGGAAAATTTATTTTATTTTATTTCATTCTATTTTATTTTAGTTTTTAATCTCAAATCATAGCACCCTGCAAACTCTGTTTAAGGGCAGCATATAAATGCAATTAATTTACCCATTCAGTTGTATTCATTAAGTGAGAGTTCCAGTCTGGCTGAGGCTCCCTACTGAATGCAACCTCTCTAGTAACCTCTGTTACTAGCCTAAAATGACTTTTGTAACATTTCAGTGTAGCTTACAAACAACCACAAGCACTCCTAACTGTTTAGTAAATACTGAAACAACTGTTTAGTAAATAATGAAACATATTGAAGCCTATGTTACAATATGCAGTAATTGACAAGGCAATATGTAGAAATTCCCCAACAGCACTTTCTGGAATTTCCTAGTGACACTAGAGCAGAACCACTACAAAGCAGATCTTTAAATCCTCAAACCACGTAGATGGTTTAAGGATCTAATAACAGGGGTATGAAAAGCAATTAAATGTGCCAGGAGAATCAATGTGGCAGCATACAAATAACGCTTTTGAAAAACTGAACAGATAGCAAACATAAAGTGCACCACAAAACCAGAAAAGAATCAAGAAACAAGTCCTAAAGTGAATACTGCTCAAAACAGCCACCACTTCCTCAAACAATTTCCTAAAATTTGACAGTAATGATTGCATTACACTTTCCTGGATTTAATGGATAAAGAGAAATTCTGACAATTACCTTCTTTTCCCTGCATGTCACCAGAACAAAATCTCACTTCTCACCTCCTTGGAGCTTCAGGAGGAGTGAAGCGGTGAAGTAGATAAAAAGCATCTGACTGGCTTTTAACACCAACATTTTCAGGAACCCAATCCATTACAGGATTCTCTTACATTACAAGGACATCATCTATTACATTTATAGGGACACACTTCTTTCTTCTGCACTGCAGCTGGCTGTCTTCCCATGATGCAGTGGGGAAGGAAGTGTGTGATCACACTTCTGGCCCTTCTGTATGGCGGCAATGGAGGCCTCGTACGATTGGGGACCACTGATGGAGTTTTTCCATCAATGATATATCCGTAATTGTGCCACCTGGGGACACAAGAAGGATGGGACTGTAACAAAGTCATGTGGAAGTGTCGTCACAGTCCCGCTCCTCTTGCATCCCCATGCTGGGAGGGTGCCATCCTGCAGAAAGGGCTAGAATCTAATTGACCACATTTCTCACAATATAAGTTAAACATATTTTTATATCTGTATAAACTCCTTCTCCTTCTGTTTGATGGAAAGGGGCCAGAAATTTCATAGGCATATTCTATTCCTGTTGAGAACAATTAAATACAATTAAAATAGATAGTACTAATGGGGATTCATGTTTTTCAAATATCTTTCAAGGCAAAACAATGTCATTTCACACATCTGATGCTCTCTGGGCATAAAAGCAGACAAATTCAAGCATCTGGAAGCTTGACAGAGTCAACATCCAATCAGTATAAAGAAGCATCAAGGGTTTGTTAGTAACTCCTGGAGAATTTGTTAGGATTCTTGTGAATCTACTCCAATTTTGGACAATCACTAAATGCTCTGATTCATGCATTTTGACTTCACCAGGGATATGTTCCTGCTGAACTGACAATTCCCACTCAATCCTGACTGGCCTCTCCAATATTACTGACTGCATCTTAAGATGATCTCTGTAAGCTCCAGCTGCTTAACATTTCTAAACACATGTTGAAAGAGGGATGCTCTCACTTGAATAAGTATGATTACTGGATGTTTTGGAAGAAACTATCTTTCACAATTCTTCTGCAGCAATAATTCTACAGAATGTCAGTGAGATTTAGGAATGGTTGCAAAAGTGGTTGGTTTATGTAACATACAGTGAGTGTATTGTCCATGACCACCTACATAATCCTGTTCTTCAACTGGCAATCAAAAGCCTGGAACACTAATCACTGCCAATAGTTTCAATGCACTGATGTGAAGATTCAGTTCTGATACTTTCCAATGACCATGAACTTTCATAACAGTGCAATGCGCACCCCAACCCATTTGGGATGCATCTGTATCACAACACATTCTGATATCAGTGACTAGAAAGTTATGCCCAATTGAAGATTCCTCATTCTTGTCCACCAGAGGAGACAATAATGTACTTATGGAGAAACTGGAAGTATTTTTTTCTGTGAGTCTTTGGAGGTATCAAAGTGATAAAGGAACTAGCTCTGAAGAGGTCAAAATTTTATTCTGGACAGGGAAGTAACAGCTGTGGTTGCTGCCATAAGGCCCAGGATTCTCTGTACTGTGAATGCTGACCTATAAGGATATTTGAGTACAGGTAACACCTTTGATGATATTCTACCAGGTGGCATAATAATGGGTTAGTTTTGGTGCCATTGATGGTATAGAGTCTCAGAGGCTGATGGATGGCTATAGAAGTGTCCTGCAAAGTCAAAACCATGACTTTGAGGAGCCTGCAGTTTTTTATTTTTTTGTGGATGACTCAGATCTTTGCTTGTAGAACCTGATACGCTTCCATGCAAGCTTGGAGATTTGCATCTTTGATGGCCAATGCAGAAGAGTAGTAAAAATACTTTCCAAATATGTCCAACCTTCTGCCCTCACGGTCCAGAGGAGTGGACTGTGACCTTCCCCTGGTTTCGACAGCTTCCACCACAACTGAATTGCAGCTGGATGCATAAACAAGAAATGTTCCTGTTTAGTCTTATATAGATAGTTTATTCTCTTTGAGGCTGGAGGAAGGGAAGTCGGTTTTCCCCATGACTGCTTTATCAGCTCCTGGAGAACTAGTAGTATTGGAACCATCACAGGTGTAAGTACTGGATTGTCCACCATCTGGAACACTGGATCAGATAGTGGAGTTGGGGGCTCTGAAACATCCAGTCCTCTTTTTTCCCCCATCATTCTGGAGACTATATCCAGAAAGAGTTCCACATCCTCCTGTGGCAATGGAGGAGATGTGTCTTCTACCACTGTATGCAGAGATGAAGACCATAGGGGTAATGAGTTTGTTTCATAGTCACTCTCTGAGATGTCTGATGATCTAATTTTCTGTGGTTGTGACAAAGCAGAAGCAGTTTATACTGTTATCAGTACTGTTGGAATTGTTGACACTAGTGCTGAGGTTTGTGCAACATGAACAGTTGGCTGTTGTATTACAGACATTACAGTGGAAATGGTTGATGTCATAGACACAGATGGTAGAGAAGTTGCTGATGTAAATAATATAGGTAGCACTGATGAAACTGGCTTGGTATAAATCATAGAACTTGTCAGTATAGTCAGGAGAATTACTGCAGGCCTACCCAGTCTATTTTTAATTGCACTTTTAATCATACTCGTACTTTTTAATTATGATATATTTTAATTACGATATATTTGTATTTTAAATAGTTTTATGTTTTTAGTGTATTTTAGCCATAGTTTGTTTTTTTATTGTATCTATGTTGTACTCTGCTTCAAGCCTTGAGGAGAGGTTGGTAACAAATAAAAATGTATTGTTAAATTTATTATTATTATAATTAGAAAGACAACAAGATAAGGGTTAGCTACTCAACAATGTGTCTCTTTCCACAGACAAAAAGAAACTGAAGTAAGGGTAGCTTGGTGGCCTCAAGCATGTGTAACAATTGCAGCGGTGGGAAGGGACAGGGCCAAGCTATTCAGCTCTCGAAAGTTCTTAATCAGGCTTTTACGCGGGCGTCAAACTCAACTGTGTGGGGCACAGAGACCATGAAGAACTTTCTTTTTAACTTTCATCAGAAGATACCTTCACCTGGGACAGCTGTCAGTGCAATTACTACTTAGACTGGGCTTTTCAAAAGTTTCTGTACTATCAATTGATACTCAAACACAACCCCATTCACAGAAAGGATGATCCTGAAGTACAATTCTGAGCATATTATAACTGATCCATTAGAAATTATGTTTCCGAAATCAATGAAAGATACATTTGTTGCAGCAGCATACAAAAACTGCACTATGTCTACTGAAACTAATCCACCTATCATTAATAAACTAAAGTGACTAGTCAAACATGATCTAAACAGGTTTGGTTTATGTATGTTGAACCTCCCTTATCTGAAATGCCTGGAACCGGAACTGTTCCACATTTTGGATTTTTTCAGATTTTGGAATATAGTAACTTTCTAAAATAGCCTGGAATATAATTGTTTGTTTGCTACTTGTATTGTGTATAAGATGTGAGGCTGGAAAGCAACTGAGGATCTGTGAAATGGGGAGTATTCAAGGGTAGTGCTCAATGCAGAACCATGCCTCCCACCATTTCACAGATCCTCAGTCTTTCTCTTTTTGCTGCCAGCCACCTGCTTCTGGTCGTCGAGGCAGCAGCTGCAGGAGTCCTGCTTGTTCGTCTCTCAGAACCTCAGTCTCTTTTTGCAACCAGCTGCTTCCACCCTCAACGAGGCAGCTGTAGCACTCCTCAGATCTGAAAGACAAACATGCATAACCACCACGGCAGTCACCTCAAAGGCAGAAGGAGGTAGTTGGTGGCAAAAAGAGATTTAAGATGTCAGAGACAAATGCTGCCTTGAGGCAGAAGGAGGTGGCTGACAGTAAAACTTCTAGTTTTTGGAGGTTTTCTGATTTCGGATTTCTGTATTCGCATCTTGTTAACACATTTTCAGGGTTTGTATATACAGTTTGCATTATCCCTCAGTGGCTGTATTCCTTTAAAAGACTTACAAAAATTAGCACCAAGCTGCTCAAGCCATTTCAATGCCTTTTAATTTTATTCATTCCAGTGTACAGAAAAGTCCCCACCTTCTGACACCCAATTATCTGACAACTCACTCTTTCAACGCTTCCAAATGAAGGAAAAGTTCCATTAATTTGATGGGAGTTCCACTCTTCCATCAGTTCTTCTTGCCTAAGGAGGCTCACTTGGGACCGTTTGCATGTGTGCACTGCTTGCAAAGTGAACTAAGAGGGGGGGAAGGCACCAAGATGGCTGAGAGACTCTGTAAGAGACTCTACAAGAAGTGTGTGCATGGTCGGTCCCAAGTAAGCCTCCCTATGTCCTTCCTGCTCCCTATAACACAGTACATGGGTTCCACTTTTCAACCAATACCATTTTCTGGCAGTACTCTGGTCCCTAACCTGTCAGATAAGTGGGGTAAGCCTGTATCTGATTTTTCTAAACTAACAATATTTTCAAAATATAATTTCTACATATCCTGAATTCCCTCATTATTCTATCCCTACACCTTTGATCTTCCTAAATATCTATTGTGATTTAGAAAATATTTATGAATCCATTCTGCATAATATTAGCAAAGAAAATGGTACTTTTGTTGTAATATTAACTGTTCCCTTTCTTGTTTAACTAGAGAAAAGTAACAAACTCAGAAAGATTATTCCTAACAAAAAAACTAGAAAATGTTGCCAATGAGCATGGCAAACTGTATGCTTGCCTACTCAAGGAACAAATCTAGTAAGCCCTCCACAGATAATCACGCAAGCTTTCTGGTACATCTCCAACTGACGTCAGCAGTTTCTTAGAAACATTCAGTGCAAAAGTGATTTGGCAAATCTATTTGTACAAATAAAAGACAGGCTTGACTCTTATCTGATGAAGAAAATACACAAACACCTTAAGAACTCTTTCCTAAGTACTTCAGTAATGTTTAAGAGTCTCACGACAACTATTCTAACATCAATAATCTGGAAGAATCAGGCCCGTATTTTCTACATAATTCAGGAAGAAAGAAATTTAGGGAAAAGGCATTTTTAAAGCTCCTGGTTCCATTTAATAAAAATCCAGCAACACTTATTTCTGAATGTAGCCCAGCAAACTCAAACATATGCATTTTTCTCAAAAAAAAGAAGAAAAAAAGAAAGAAAGAACATCATCATAGAATGAAGCTACAATACCACTGCAATTCAGTGGCAAATCATAGCTTTAGTGGAGCCCACCAAAAAACAGATTATTGAAACTCTCTGATCCTTCCAGATATTCTAAGCGTAGCTATCAATCCTATCATATCAAAAGGTCACAAAAGCACTGTAAACAGGAGGGGAAAACAATACTTCCCATGATAAAAATTATTTTTAAGAGATTTTTCAGTAATCTTCTATTAATAAGGTATATAGTAACATTCATCTACCATGAAATAACGAATAGATGTATAAATCAGCAGCATGCTGGCATTTACTGCTTGATCACTTCCACTTGCAGTGTGAGCAGCTAAACAAATTACAGATCAAAGTTGCAGCTTCTGCTATCCTAATTTGCTTCCATGCAAGATCTAGAGATAAAATCCACAAACATACTTAATATAAACCATGGATTTTGTTTCTGGCTTGCTGAAAAAGGGGAAAACCAGTGCACTAGCTACATCCGGCTTCACATAACAGAACAAATAAACCACAAAGTGAAGCTCCCTGGTTCATTTAGCTAAAGGACAGAAAGAATACAGTCCTCAATACAACCCACAACAAATGCTGAATGTTTTAAAAAATTACACAAAACACCCTACACTCCCTAGGAGTGTGCAGATGTAATTTTGCCACATTTGAAATCTCTGAGCTTTTATTTACCAAAGTAGTTAACAACAAGTTATGTCTTAATTTAATTCCTTGTAAATGAAGGCCTCTCCTGGGCCTAAAACAACCCTGGGACCCCTCAAAATAGTAGATCCTCCCCCTTGTAAATCAGCTTTGTTTCAAGCATGCATCAGCATGCTGTTCCTCCTTGATAATCTATTTCTGATGGGTCCCTGTTTACAGTGCCCTTAAAAATGTACCCACAACTTGCTTCAAGACTGAACATCTTTACTTTCTTTTCTAATTCTGAATATCTTATTTGTTGATGAGAAAAACAGACTATGCAGATGAAATTTTCCAAGTACAGAACTCTCAGTAGAAATTTTGTTGTAACCTACATGCCAGTTCCCAATCTTATTACATGAAATAGCTTAACACATTATCAGCAGCAAGTCTTAGAACAACTTTGATAAATTACTAAGCCGTATCATGTGAATGAGATAGTGAGATTTTGAATCTAACTCAAAATGCATACAACATTTGTTCAAGAAAGATTGAAATATCATAGAACTGGTGGCTTTTCCCCATATTTTCAGTGGAATGATACACAATCAGTCCTGGACAATGAACTATAGACACAAAAAGAGTTATAAAGGACTTCAAAGGAAGAATATTTTATTTAACTTGGCTTCTGGCTTCTTTCACTTAGAGAAATCCCTCCGACCAGATTATACCACAAAATAAAAAAAGCTCGCAAGTTAACACTGAACCTTCTGGATTATACTGTATAAGATCAAAGATCTAAGACCAAGACATAACATACACGCCACTTGGGCTTCATTCCATTATGTATTTCCAAGTGACATTTCTTATACTTCCTTACCAGATTATTGCTGTTATTGTTTGGCCAAGTGTGACACCAGGGATCACTGAGGTCACATTATTTGTGACAGAATGTTCCATTGCAGTTCAGGCATAAAAGGGAGATTTTGCATAAAGCTACTACGAACACTTCTCATGGAAAGTGCTTGAATTGTGAGATGCAAGAAAAGTAGGAGCATGATGAATATTCCTAGAAACAAGAATCTGATCAGCAAAGAGGATATTACCCAGAGTAGTACGCTGTCTACTGGCACATCTTGCTAAAGATCTATCAGAGGTGAAAACAGATATCTCAACAATTTCTCCTTCAGAGATGGAAGCCGCACATTGTGTTTCTACAGAAATTGCTGATAATCTGGGTGAATGAGCTTCAAAATGAGTATTGGAAATCTGAGTACAAAGGTAGATTGATCAATGTCAATATGAAGGGGTTGGCTTTGCTGTCAGAAGATACTGCTCATTCGACATTCAAGGAACTTGGCAGTGATCTGGTTTCTAAAATTGGCAAGGTCCAGGAGGGAAATTTCAAAATTCCATCCTCAGCCTCTGGATGCTTCTCAGACTTCCCTTCCTTCCACATCAGTTTCCCCCTAGGTATCCTGAACTGCTACTGATCTTTCTGATATTGGAGCTCAAGACCTTGGACAACTGTTCTCCCACATTTAGAACATATTTTTCCCTTTATCTACGATGCTTGTGATCCTTCCTTACAAGGCCTATAACTTCTTTTGGTAGCAAGCAAGGACAAATGGTAAACAGTGAATCTGAGCAGGTTGTGAATACTGACTAAAGGTGAATCCCAGAGCAATTGTTAAAAACACCAGTAGCACAGCGAGCACTTATATAAAATCTCACATTTAACACACCTCTAAACAGTCTACACAATACAGATTTTTACTGCTCTTTTTAAAAAGTGAAAGGTGGGAACATTAATAGCATACTTCCTGAAAGTGTTTCACAAAATGGCTTGTCCTGATGGGAAAAAACCCACCTGCTTCTTGTATAATGATAAATCAAACCTCAAAATTCTCTGAAGCAGAAGATTCAAAGGAGGAAGTACTGCAGAACATACTATGGATCTACACTGAGGTGGGGAAAGTACTGTCCCCAAAGCTCTGGTCGGTCCCCCAAACCCCTGGAAACCCCATTTTTTAAAAAAGTGCATGATTTGGGGGGATTTTTAGCTTAAATCCTGTGTCCAAATCACTCTAGACATACTAACATGTACACCTGTAATAAAAAGTATCCATCAAGCCAACAGAACTCCCCCCCCACACTCCTCAAGGCCATATTTTTCAGCTACTGTTGTTGTTGCTGTATATCTTCAAATCATTTCCGACTTACAGTAACTCTAAGGCAAACTTACCATGGGGTCTTCTGGGAATTAGAGTGTATGAGGCACCCAGTTCACGCAGTGCCTTTCCATGGCCAAGTGGGGAATTCAATCTTTGTCCCCAGGGTCGTAGTCCAATGCTCAAACCATTACACCACGCTAGCTTTCTTTTCAACCATACCCCAAGCAAAATAGCTACTGGAAATGAAGCAAGATACCACCAATTTTGTCTCAGATAATGCCAACAGAGAAGATCTGTTTAGCCTCCATCATGGAGAGCTGCAGACCATGGGGTTGACAGCGGGAGAAAACTGGCCCCTGACCATCACAGAGCTGTCTGCCCCATCCTAGACAGTATAACAAATGTTTGCATTGAGCTAAGAAATCAGCTGACAACTAGTCAAACTGAAAGTAAGTGAAGAACCCATTTGACAATGGGGTAAGTTGTGTGTGGAGAGGAAGGATGTGCACGTTTTTCCTAACCTTTGGTTTAGCAAGACTGGAAAGGCTGCTATGAGTCTTTGGTTAATGTAAGTATTCAGAAGCTTTTACTTCAAGTTTAGATCACCTACAGCCTGTAGCACTGTTTGAAATATGTCCGCTTTGAACCATTATATTGTTTAACCTACCTTCTGAGTGACTGAGGTATTTTCCAAACCTATGCAAATTCCAGTGTCCTGTAGGGGCACAAAAATGCTCAATGTCTATATGTGTTTTTGAGGATTGAGAATGATGGCTATTCAAAGGAACAAAAACTCTCAGAACCAGAAGAAAAAAAACCAGATTCATGTGAAGCAGAAAGTCTGTACTGAATACATAGCAGAAGGGGGGGACAAATTTCTGTGTCCTAAAAACACTACCACTATCATTTCCAGATGATGTTGATGATGATAATAATGATGTTTATTTATAACACCCTGTACGCCAAAAGGCAGAACAATGACATATACAATCAGGGACAAAGATACTAAAACAGAAAACCACAACATGAATAAAAACGATAAAAACAAACAAAAATCTTATTGCAAACTCAAAAATACAGAAAACAAATCCTTAAAGAAACACTGATGTTTTTATTTATTTTCTTAATGTTATTAAGTTATAAATTGTAATAAATTATGGGATAATATTTCTGCAGCAATAACAAAATAGTTTCTGTTCAGGAAAATGTCCCCAGTTCTTTCTGCTATCCACCTACAGACAAGGCAGAGCATCTCACTTGAATGCTGCAGTGGTCCTTGCAAACAAATTTTACACATGTAGTATATGAATTGTTGGTTTTCTTACCTGCTGCCCTAGTCCAAAACACTGCACAGAGAGAGTGGCATGTCATCTATGGAATGATGCCAATATAAATTAGGTCTTTGGTTAGCAGACCTTTTACCAGTTTTGTGCTGTTGAAAAAATGATCTCTCACCTCATTTTGCTGAATATGAAAATATGATTCAGCTAGTAAAATCAGTATACTATAACTAAACTAGGCTTCACACCATGTACTAGGCTGCCTGCCCAAATAAATGTCATTCTACAGAGAACATGGTGTCTTAGCATTACAGCATGGCCATACTTCCATGCCATATTTTCCAGGTTTATCTGGCATATGCTTCCAAAATCACCATTTTACATCTAAACTTAACATGAATGGTTTGTTCGACCCCTATCATGTATCATGTTCAAAGCTCTCAACATGCATAACCCAGTTTATCAGTGACTCTACACACAGTACCTTTTTGAATGGACAGAACCTTTATTTTGAATACCACACTTCATCTAAGACTTCATATTTGCCATGATTCTCCTCCACAAGAACCAGCGTAACAATATATGACTTCAGCTCTGACAGGTTAAGCAGCTTCTACACTTTGACACTGCTAGGATTGTTCTAATTCCGAGCCCTGAACATGCACCAGCTCCCCCCGCCCAAACCTTTCATGGATTATATGGTAATGAAAATTGTACTTCCCATGAAGTTCTTTTTTCAGCCATGGTTCAGTAGTCCAAGGACTTCTAGGCCTTTTTTTTTCTCATTTACATCCTTCTTTGGCTCTGGATGTTCCAAGTGATGTACTCAGCTGCTCTGAAGTGCAGGTCCCTCCATCCATGCCTACTGTGATTTCAGTATCTATGCTTGATCCTTCCTGGACAGGATTAAGTAAAAGTGCACCTCCTGCCCTCAAAGGGAGAGACGTACAGTCTCATCTAAGCACGTACACCGGCTTCTATACATCATGTTTCATCTGCAAAATGGCACTGTCTTTTTTCTTTTTCCCTAATATCTTACACTTTATGGGTCAAAACAGTACCCCAATGGCAAAATGAAATAGAATGGTTGGGACCATTTTTGATCCACCTGCTTTTTAGTACATGGCACATAGCTGAAATTTGGGGAACATTTTTATATAACTCTTTATGTAAACATTTCACAAAATACATAACATATAGGCCTTGTTCTGTGTGAATTCTGCAAGAAAATTAGAGCCTGAGATACTACAATGTCCGACCTACTAGAATGAGAATGAAATCACAGTTAACCTTAACTGCAGTTTAGACTATAGACAGTGAGAGAAGCTGTAGTTAATCTAGCCCTGAAGCAAAAGTTTCTGCACTCTTTGCTACCACACCAGAGTAAACAGGAAAGAAGGGAAGTTTTCTTGAGCTCAAAGCTTACTGTGGTGCATGAAGCCTGTCATCTTTAAAGCTGGCCAGTAGCATACAGATATTTAAAGTTTTGCTTCTTGTTAACCTTGTTATTTAAAACAGATATGTCTTTAAATCTAATATCCTGTATTCAGCTACTAATGAGGAAGTCCCAATGAACACAGTGTAACTTACTCCTAAATAAACATAGTTTGCACTGTTAAACTACTGATTTTTATTTTTAAAAAAGAAAATATAGACTTACAAATTTTCTATCAATAGCAATTTATTCTTCTTAACATCAAAAATGCAATATACTATGGTGGCAGGTCATATGATACCATTTCAAATCCATTTCTCAATACAGTATCTTTAAACAGCTTATTTTTTTCATTTTTATAACGTTTTAAAAAGAAAAAGTTCCAGTAGTTGATATAAAAATCAAGCAGAAAAAAAATTCTAAGTTAATATATTACAATCATCTCACAGTTTTATAATTATAACTATAAATAATAAAACTGCACTGGGTTTTTAAAGATTATTGGTAAACATTTCCCATATAAGCTATGTCTTCAAAAATCAAATTGCAATAGTAGCATTTCAAATCAGCTTTTTCTTACTGTCAAGTTCAGCTTACTACACTATCAAAAATAAAAGCGCTGTAAGCTAATTGCAGGGTAGAATGACGCAAACAGTTTCCAAGACAACAGCCGGAGTACTGGAGTGCCTGTCCTAGTATTTCTTCATCTGTTTACACTCACACCAGCAGTCTGACAGTATAGTCGCTACATCCTGTTTCACTCAAAAGACAGTGAAATGTTCAGATTGCAAAGTTTAACTCTTTCTTAACATTGTAATAGTTCTGGAATATTCTTTAATACTAAAATTTTGATTTTTCTATTTATCTTATTCTTATGGGACAGTAATTTTTTTTAAAAAAAACTTTTGCACATTTTTGAAAAGATATTTCCAGGCATAAGAGAATATGGAAAAGACAATTTTCACAGGGACAAAAAGAAAATGGATTATTTTGTTCTGGTGCCTTTGAAAGTTAACACAAACTGGAGGCTACAATTCTGCCCTAAAAAGACATCTGTGTATCACAGTGTTTATAATACACAAAATATAGACTTAAAAAGTGCCCTGCAACAAAAATAAGGCAAATTTGAAACAGTTGAGTTCTCACGTGAAACTAATTTTATAATTAAACTTGGCCATTTTTAAATGCAGGAAGAAAAATAAATCCTGCATTCTTCCTACAAATTATGACCTTCTTTATAGCACCATAATATAATCAATAACTAAGTGAATGTTCTCAGTAATAAGTGTTCGTATAGTTATTTTTGAACAATAGAACGCATTCTTCTGTAGTAAAAAGAACTTACCACCAATAAAACATACCTAGCAATATTAGATAGAACACTGTGCATTAAAAGAAATGTTAAAATAAAATATATAGCAGTAATATAATTATTATTTGTTTTATAAAGGTAATAAATATTAAAACATGCATAAAATTGAAGTGAACATTATTCTATTAATTTAACAATTCCCTTTAACCACTATAGCTAACTGAAGAGGCCCCTTTATCCTTTCTCTCCCAGTGAGCATAATGGGTCATAAGCCTGATATCCTCTTCTCAATATTTTTCTTTCTATTACAAGAACATACAATTTTGACAAATAAAATCATAGTCACATTTTAGTGAAGGTATGCACAATAATTATAAATGCAAGTAAGATGTAAACAATGCTATCTGATCCCCTCATTTCAGGATGCAAAACAGCCATTCATAAGGGAACCTATGAATAAGACTTGACTCTAGGTAAATTGGAAGGGAAGCTTTATAACATGTTGTTTTTTTCTTTTTTTGTAAACAAAAACTGACTAATGTTGGTGCTGAATGCAATCAAGTTTTAAAAAATGCAAAAACTCAAGAGATGCACAAATCCAACCTACTTCACTTTCCGTAGGCAATTACCTGTGAGTAGTGCGGGAGCATGATAGTTGTGTACTATGTCATATAGTAGCAATCTGAGTTGTAGCTCTTCTTAACTTAACAGCGATGCAAAAATTGCTGATAAAAGTAAGCGGGCATACATCTGTTAACTGCTTTTGGCAGGGAGTTTGTATTTCGGAATAGCTGTAACATTTTATAAGACCTATATTTTTCCAAGAATGTGCATGCTCTTTTTCTTTGTATTCTCTCATGTACAAACTGTCAGAGCAGATTCATCTGTATAGTTAGTTATCACGTAGTCTACAGTAGTTAGACTATTGTTTTAAGACTAGAAAGAGATAGTTTCAAATTTCCACAAGTTATAACTTACCTGTTTTGATGACAACAGGGAGGAACACATTTGCTAGGCCATGAAAGAAAAAGGGATAAATTTGCAGTAACAAAAGTAGAAGCCAGTTTGCAAACTGCACTGTGCTACATGAAACTGGCAATTGAAACTGGTAGTATTACGGCAATGGCATGTAACCCATGACCCATTTTTCACCCCACACCTCTAAATTTTACCAGTGAACTGAAGACAATCTGCCTCCAATAGCAGTTTACCTTTAAAATAAGGTATGCAGGAAGCACATGCTTTGTTTTCAAGCTGCCATGCTACTTCAAGCACGATTTTGCTTGGAAAAAAGGCACACACTCCCTGTGAACCTCATGAAAAAGGTAAATTGCTGGAGAGTTGTCACCAAATTCAGTGGCACAGTAGCAAGGCAGCAGATCAAAAGGTGGCTCTGGATGGGCTAAGTGGTGTCCATGAATTTCCCTCCCAGAAGCTGTCTACCTCTCTATAAGAGATTGCTTGCAGGCTCACTATATTTGTCTTACTCAGGAGTTTATTTGAGGAAGGGTATCACAAATAACCTTATACAAGCAGAAACAATTAAATCTTCAGTGATATCAGATTTTCCAAGTATCAATTCCCTTTTTTAAAGAGGAAAGTCTCAAACTGTATTGCCCCAATTTAAAATAATTCAAATTTATGTTTCTTTAGAAATAAATGAAAGTTTCATCCACAAGGCACAGTTTTTGCAATGTGCCTGAACAGCTAAGTGAGACGGGACATCAAGAAGGGAGCAGAAAGAGAAAAAAGAAGGTGAGATGAGACAACAAGGTTTTTTTTAGTTTTGATGTGGAGTTTTGAGCAGTAAGAAAAAGGTGACCGGATTGGTTTTCTCACCTCTCTAGGCTGAGGGAATAGGGAGAGTAAAAGCAATTACAGTCTCGGCACTGCTGGAAGGACAAGGTTTCCTGTTCCTGCTTAGAAGGGGTGATCCCTGCAAGAGGATGAAGAAATTGGAATCTTGAGTTTTGGTGTGGATGGAAAGGGCACATCAGGAGGAGAGATAGTATATCCCCTGCTATGATCTCTCCAGCAGGCATATCAAGGAAAGAAAGCAGATTCCAATTGTTTAACCCCATCTAAGCAAGCAGAGGAAACTCCCTTCCAGGAATACCAAAACTTAACCTTCCCTGGAACCATCTTTTCTTGCAAGGAAGAAAAAAGAGTAACTCCTGGATGCAGACAAGTAACCCTTCCTGTGGTTCTTCGAATGGTCATCTGTGAAGTCACACAAATGGGTCATCTGTGCCTCCACAGTACACTGTTTGGAACGTTCTAGAGCCCTAGTATTAGTGTTCTGGCAGTAACCCTGCCTCTCCCAGAGGCTATACTAGGCACCTTCCTGCCAAATCCCCAGCAGCAGCCAAAGGACTGAAGGATATAGCAAGATACAAAGAGTCAAGGTAGGGTGGGGTTGTGTGAGTTCACACATGACCACTTGAAGAACCACAGTTACAGGTAAGCAATCTGTTCTTCTTCTTCGTGGCCTTTGTGATTCCCACAAATGAGCTATGCAGCATAGGAGGCAGGAGTGTCATCCCACCGAGGAAAACAAGGCTGCCCTCCCAAAAGGCAGCACCACTGGTGGCTCTATTGCTGACCCTGTAGTGTGAGATGAAGGTTGACACCTGAGTCCAGCTTGCAGCCCTGCAGATTTCACGCAGGGGTACTCCTCGTAGAAAGGCTGTTAAAGCAGCCACAGCCCTGGTGGTGTGATTTCTTAGTTGAACAGGGGCTGCTTGCCCACAAGTTCATAGGATAGACTACTGGTGGAGGTCACCCAGTTGGAAAGTCTCTGGAAAGAAACAAGGAGACCTTTCCTGGTGGAGGAGTAGCAGAGAAAAAGTCTTTGACAGTTTCTAAACTCAGCTGTGCATTGCACATAGAATACAAGAGTACAGCAAACATCCAGACAGTGGAGGCTGTGTTCCAGTTCTGTTAATGGATTCTGCATAAAAGCAGGAAGGACTGTGTCCTGGTTGAGGTGGAACACCAACAAAACCTTAAGGAGGAAAGAGATAGAAAGTCTGAGCGCCACTTTTTCCTTATGGAAGTGCAAATAGGGCTGGTCCACACAAAGGCCACAAAGTTCGCCTGCTCTCCTGGCAGGGGTGACAGCCAATAGAAAGGCTGTTGGGAAGACAGCAGCATGATGTCACATGTGGCCATGGGTTCAAATGGCCAGTTGGTAAGCCGGGAGAGGACAAGCTGTAGACTCCAAGTCGAGGTTGGAGGTAGAACAGGTGGGTGTAAATGCTTACAGCTCTTTAAGAACTACTTGACAAGAGGATCCAGGAAACAGGACAGTCTACTCAATCTTTGGACATGCCACGATATTGCTGAGAGGTAGCACCAGATGGAAGAGAAGGAGACATCCCTCTCTGCTAGGGGAGTCAAGAATTCCAATAGATGTACAATACAGAAAGTGTCCATGGTAAGTTGCTATTGCCTTAGAATTGTATTACAGTCCCATCTGTAAGAGTACGCATGCCTAGTTGGTGGCTAGTGAGCTACCTCGATAGTGTGTCTCACAGATTGTGGACAGGAGGCTAGCAGAGGAGGTTCCACGCCATAAGTTTGAGACTTGAGACACTGGGATGCCAAACAGTACCGTTGTGGATAGTAAGGAGGTTCTGTTCGGATGGAAACTTCTGATACGGAGTGAACCATAGTTGCCTGGGCCACCACAGGATGATCAGGATTGCTCTGGCATCGTCCTGTTGAATCTTTGCTAATATCTTGGTTATAAGAGGGAAAGGTGGAAAAATGTACATAACAGGTCCTTTCCAATTGAAGAGGAAGGCATCTCCCAGTGAGCCATTGCAAGCTTTGGTCCTGGAGCAGACGGCTTGGCATTGCTTGTTGGTGGGAGATGCGAAGAGGTCTATCGATAGAGTCATCCACATAGAGAAGACTGACCGTAGGATTCCCGTGCGTAGCTTCCACGTGTAATACAATAAGGAAGTACGACTGACTGTGTCTACCAAAGTGTTCTGGTCACCTGGGAGATGGACTGCAACAGAGAAGATCCCTCTTGGTGTGCACCAGTCCCAGAACAGGGTTGTCAAGTTCAGGGCAGAGGACAGTGTGCCACATTGCTTGTTGAGATAGTACATAATGATGGTGTTGTCTGTTAGTATGTGCACCACCCTGTGCCAGAGTTGGTCCTCTAAGGCTGTGAAGGCTTTCATCACTGTGATAAACTCCAGAGCATTTCTGCGGAGTGTCTTGTCTATCACCGACTAAGGACCCCTTACCACAAGACCATTGGCATCACCCTCCATCGACAGGTCTGTCATTACCAACATTGATGGAGGTGGAGGCAGAAACAACATTCCTGTGAGAACTTTCTGATGTGATTGACGCAGGTTAGGGATCGAGCCACTAGATGTGGTATCAAGAGCCATCAGGACTGACAGTGTCAAAGGCGGTCGAATTTCTTGAGGAACCAGGCCTGGAGAAGTCTCATTCAAAGTTTGGTGAATTTAGTCACTGTCCGCCATGCCCTGCTTTCAGGATCTAGATACAGACTCTGACTTAGAGACTGAAACAGGGGAAACAGTACCACCAACCCAGAGACAGAACAGGGGACAGTGCCAGCCCCAGCAGAGAGCGCTGCTCATTCTGACACAGAAGATAAGACATCTACCTACCTTTGCTGAGAGTAGACACCAAAAGGAAAGCCTATGCAGATCTCAGCAAATTTATGACAGCAGTTAATTAAGCACCAATGTCACGGTGGTCCCTGGAGAGTCATGCAATTGTGAGTATGCCGTGCAGATTGCTCCTCACAATCACATGACGCTCCAGGTGCCCTTTCACGCGACGCTCCAGGCGCCCACTCTGTCCTTCTTGGAAAGTATTGGGAGGAGAAGTTGTATCTCAGAGTGGATAAAGGAATTGGTTCTATGGCTCCCTTTTGAAGCAGAGTGTTGGTTTCTTCCTTCAGCATAGTGATGGGCAAATCACTCGGATGCAGCGTTTGCAGGGAAGCCTTTCAAAAACTATGACGTATCCCCTGGCAGCGATGTCTAGAACTCAAGCATCCAACCTGATAGAGGCCCAAGCAAGGTGGTATCTGCTTAGTCTGTCTCCAAAGGGACAATTGTGAAGGCTTGGTGTTGACAACAAGTCAGCAACCAATAGAGATGAGAACACAGTACTGATGATGGTATTGATGGTAGAAACGGTGCCTATGTTAGAGGCACTTAATGAAATAGAGGTGGTAACAGAAGCAGTATCAAGAGTGGTGGTATCACCTTTGATACTGTCAAATGCAGTGTTTGGAAGAATCCAACTTTTTTTCTTCTACTGAGCTAGACAGTACCTAGCTGAAGGCAGCTTAGGAGAAATGGACTGCTGAGTGGCCGATTGGGAGGAGTGTTGCGTAGTCAGTGTGGCTTTAGATGTTGAAGAAGCCATTCTGTCCCCATTTCGACTACCTTGTAGAGGGAGTCTAGCTTCTTAGAAGTTGGTGGTGCCAATGAAGGAGACTCCCAAGATGTCTTGAAGACATGGACAAGCTAAGGAAGAAGAGGTAGGGACACAGGAGTAGGAGCCTGGTTCTGCAATCACTGATAGATGGGATCCTGCACTTTCTCATGTTGATGTTCTGTCTGGAGATTAAGGGATCTAGCCATTCTAAGAATCTGATCAGAGAAAGCTCCGACATCACTGGTCAGGGAGATTGGGTTGCCTTGCATCACCCATCCCTCTGGGTACTTCTGGAAGGTTTCTGATGTTGACTCTTCAGAGGAAGAGGTGGAACACTACTGTGACAGGTGGTGGTGAACTTTTGGCATGGCCTAAGTTCATGTGGGATCTGGCTCCTGCTCTGAAGGATGGTGCAGAGTATCAGCAATTGAGGACTGCCCAGACACAGAAGCTGATGGAAGTTCTTTCGTGCTTCATCTTTTGGGTGGAGACTGTGGTGAAGGGGAGCACGACGGAAATGTGATACCAATTGTTGACAGGATGGAGAGTGCCTTTGGTGTCAAGGGGCGTCTTCCTCAAACCTATATATACCATGTTCACGACAACAATGCATTCTATAGTAGTCATCAAAAGAAACAGAATAATCTTCAGAGTCATAGGAAGATAGTAATCTTCCTATGACTGTAGGTATAGGACTGTGAGAGTGAGGAGATTGATGTCAATGGGAGTAATCACTCCTGGAATGCTGGTATTGACAGTAAGAATGAGTAGAGGATGCTAACCTCAATGGCGAGTGCAAAGGTGAGCATCTGCGAAGTACCACTGAGTGTTGCCAGCCCAGTTCTGTATGTGATGCAGCCCACTTTGTGAACTCCCTGGAAATGTACTTTCTGTATGAGTTGCTGACTCTGAGGCCATTTCTGCACTACTCTGTTATAGTGCTATTATTTCACTTTCAACATCCTGTGGAATTCTGGGGTATGTAGTTTAGGGAGGGGCATTTAGAATTATCAGCCAGAGAGTTCTTTGGCCTCAGTAAACTACAAACCACAGAATTCCACAGGATGCTGAAAGTGGAATAATAGTATATAGTGCTATTATTCCACTTTCAGCATCCTGTGAAATTCTGGGGTTCGTAGTTTACTGTGTATTGCGGAAATAGCCTGAGTCAAATGGTTTTGTAGACATGCATGGCATTTGAGTTCTTGTGTTAAGGGGA
Source organism: Ctenosaura bakeri (assembly GCA_948474755.1). Classification (NCBI taxonomy): domain Eukaryota; kingdom Metazoa; phylum Chordata; class Lepidosauria; order Squamata; family Iguanidae; genus Ctenosaura; species Ctenosaura bakeri. The sequence goes on from CAOLHI010004168.1 coordinate 20,073, forward strand.
TCACAATAGTTTTAAATCAAATTCAATCATCTGCTTAGTCACACTTTTTCATCATCTCTCCTTTGTCGTTGCTTTGCTGCAGTTCTTTTACTGCTCTGGGTCCCACTTTAGTAAAAAAATGGGAAGTCAAATATATAAATATCTCAATCCTTATTAATTTTCTCCAAACATTCAAAATCTAACGAAAAACTCATTTTTAGTTTTTCTATTCCAAATTTTATTTTTGCTATCAAATTGTTTTGGTTCTGTGGCTTCTGATAATAGTTCAGTGAACCACACACTTCCACTGTTCTCACCCCTAGGATCAGTACTGTGACCATGGTGTACCACAGTGTGGTATTTTAGTCAATCATTCCAATTAAATTTTGTAACCCAAAACTATCATGTTAGAAACTCACTGTTAAGTGCAAGCTAAGTATTTATGATCAAATAGAAATGAAGGCCCTTTGTGTTCCAAATAAGATGGAGGCTGTGTGGATGTGGCTCTTGTGTTTAGAGAGGCTCAGGTGTCCACCCATGATGCCAGCACCTCCATGTGACAGTGGGGAAATAATTACTTCAAATGAGGAGGCCTTCAAAGGAGGGTAACCTAGCAAGATCTTCCCCTATGTTTATGAGGTCCCAGCAACAACATGTGTATTTCTATAAAGTGCTCTCTAAGCAGTTTACAATGTATTAGCTGATTGCCCCCAACAAGCTGGGTACTCATTTTACCAACCTGCAGAAGGACGGAAGGCTGAGTCAACCTAGAGCCTGCCAGGATTGAACTCACAACCTTGCGGATGTAGTACTGGCATTTAACCACTGCGCCACCAGGGCTCTTGCAGGAAAAGAACCAGCCAGAGATTCCAAAATGTAAACTAAAATGTGTTTTATTGAAAGATCAGTCACATACACAAAAGATCCAAACACTCGCATACTTGCACAAGAGGTAACTGAAGGAAAAAGGGCAGAAAGTTGTGGACAGGAGTTTTCAGAGAATGGGTGATAATTACCAATCTGGAAAACAGCTAAGAATGCAGTGATGTGGCTTAGGCAAGCAACTAAGGACAGTACTCATTCAGGAATCATAGTGACAGCGTGGCGTTCAGCAAGTGAAATACTGCACCGAACTGCTGATAATGGAGGGTTCTTATATCCAAAATCTACCCTGAGGGCATGAATGTGAATGGCTGTCTGGCTGAGCAAACAATGGAAGTTGCCACTTGGCAATGGGGCCCAGACAGAGTTTACAGTCTTAGTGTTAGGTGACAAAGAGTTACTGGCTGTCATACTAGCTCTGTAATTGTAGACAGATAAGGGAACAATATAGGGAAACATCCAGGTGTAAGGAAGAAGGGCTGAAACAATCATTGTTCTGGTGGGAACTTTCCATTGCCATTGTGTGATGGCAGAGACATTGCGGTTTCAGCTTAGGCCTAATATCTCTGGAGCTACTTGATAATCTGCCTGACAGTGATTTCAGCTATATCTAGAGGGGAGGTTGGCTGACCTGCCTTGCAATTGCACATGTTCAGTCAGTAATTTTCCTCTGCCCCCAGCATGACTTTCTGTCACCTCAGGTCCCATTTTACATTGATGCCAATTAATGTGTTTGCCAATTAAATAATATTTTGCCGATTAAACCATATCAAACCTGGGGCAGGGTAAGAGTTTGTCTAGATCGAATTCTGTCAACTCTGCCCTAGTGGCTCAGTGTACATGGAAACAACTTTGGCTGGTTTACCACCTACTACTTTTCTTAGGGAGAGATAATCTAGCCACAGTATTGCATGCTCTCTAGGAACTATCCAATCAGACTACTGTAGCACATTGTATGTGGGCTATCCTCAAAAATTAGCTGCAGCTAGTCAAATTGTAGCAGCTACATTGGCTGCCCAGACAATCATATAGAAACCATACAATACTGGTCGTAAAGGAATCTCATTAAGTGCTAATACACTTTCAGGCCTCAATCCTACATTCCCTCAACCTACTGTAAATATCCACATGTGGACCTACAGTATATTGAGCTATATGCTCTTCCCACAACTTGCTGACATATCCCTGAAGCTGCCCTGCACAGCCATTTCCATACTTTTCATCAAGCCAGTAGGCCTGGAGAAGCATTTGGCTATATTATCATAGCTGGACATGAAATGGGACACCTGGAAGACTCTAGATGATCTCAATGCTAATGTTATCATATAAGAAAGTAGCCACATCCTTCTCTGAGTCCACCTGCTTGCTGCAAACCACATTATGGCCATGCAGGTTGGCTTCATAGGCTGTTCAGTAAATCGTGGGGCAGGGGGCTTTGGGAGTACCAACCACTGCAGTGTCCCAAAAAGGTCATCCGCACATGTAAGAGAAATTTACACATGTGAATGTCCCTAACAGAATTCCAGCTTCAGCCTTAATTCAAGGTATTGCTTACAACATTCAAATCTCTAAATAACTGGGGACCTCACAACTCCTCCATATATACATACACTTGCTAGACAATGAACGACTACTAGATTTTCACACATCTGTGTCTTATCAATGGATGAAATACACTTTGCTGGATGTGAGATGTTCTCTATTGAGGTGTCCCACCTGTAGAATATTCTAGAGGTCCAGTTAGAACAAAGACCGGCCTCATTCTGCCTCCAAGTAAAAACATGGATCTTTATTAAAACTTTGGGGCTTAATTGATCTCATCCAAATCTGTACATGTCCATGGTTTTAAATTATTTTAATTGGCTTCAAACTGTTATGTTTAATATGCTTTTAGTCTACTTAAATTTATTTTAAAATGATTAAATTCATGTTATTCTACACCATTTTGAGATCCCACAGTACAGGGCAGAATAAAAATATTTTAAATAAATTTTGTTTGCTTTTTTCCCTTCACACCTGTACATCTAAGCAAGCCTACATACAGTCTTCCAAATTCTGCCCTGCCATTTTCACAGCACCCTTTCAATTCCTTGTCAAAAATTGATCATCCTGCCTCAGACTTTTTCTATCAATGTTAAGACTCAAAGAAGCAGTATACTATGTTGGAATTCTTAGAAGCAGTGTGATAGTTCATATATTAGGGTGTTGACACACTCAGCATTTTTCTCTTTGTTCAGAGAAATACAGCTAAATCTCTATCAGGTTTGTTCCTAATCATTACTACTTTAACAGATACCAGAAAGGGAAATAACATGGAAAGAAAGAAGATAGGTTGCTATGAAAAAGAAGAGTCATTCAACATTTATCAGCAAATTTTTAATTCAAAGCTAACAACAGGCATATATAAAATGAAATAACCAGGTCAGGGCCATTTTTGCACTACACTGTCATAATGCTATTATTCCACTTTCAACATCCTGTGGAATTCTGGGATTTGTAGTTTACTGAGGCCCCTTAAATGCCCCTTCCTAAATTTCAAACCTGAGGATTCCACAGGATGTTGGAATAATAGCACTATAACAGTGTAGCGTGGAAATGCCCCCTGTTAGCCTTGCAAAATGCATCGAGGGATTATCCCCCCCCCGATGATTGCTATTTTGGTGTCTAGAGTCTGCTTTTCTAACATGCTGGGGATAAATGGTAAGATAGATTTATAAGCTTTCCCCTTTTCTCTGCTTGATTGTTCATGTGTGTTCTGTAAAGGATTCTGGTCACTGCTGCTGTTTACTTTACCTATTGTAGTTGGGCACACAAAACTATCATAGGATTGGATAGGGAAGAATCCTGCTTTTTCCCAGCTCAAGCATTATTGAAGATACATTGCTGCAATCTGACACCAAAAGTCTTTCTCTAGTCTTCCTCCTCTCTACTCTCCCAATACTGAAACTGTCAAAAAAACTTCCAGCTGAACAGAGGACAAGGAAGAAAGAAGGCTAGCCAAGCATCAAAAGACTTTGTAAAAAGGGATTTTACTCTGATGTTTTATTAAATGAGATATCTATATACAATTTCTAATATTTACTCTGAACATCACCTAAACTTTCCCCTGTAATGTAGCTATCGCCTTACTTAACTGAAGCATGTGGAATAACCTGCTCTGTCTGCGTGTGCCATGTCTTTGAGAAAGAGCCTGTTTATTGTGATGTGAATACTTCAAGTTCACATGAATATATCAACAAAATGTGTGGTAACAAAACATAACATGAAGACAACACCATTCTCTTCTCAATTGTCCTCTAGCAACTTATATTTGGGGCCATACTACCTCTGAATCTGAAGTTCTGATTAGCTATCACTGATGACAACAGTCAAGAGACTATATTTTATGAATCTGTTTAATCACCTTACTCAAAATTAGGCCCTTCAGTATTTTAAATGTTACATTAACTAATGTACAGCTATTTGTTAATTGTAATACACAGCAAAGTTTCTATTCTGAAAAGATGGATATGCTTACTAAACTATTTTCTTGTTACGTGCCTTCAACTTCTTTCTGATTTCCACAAGATTTTCACGGCAAGATTTGTTCAGAGGGGGTTTGCCTTTGCCTTCCTCTGAAACTGAGAGAATGTGATTTGCCCAGGGTCAATACTCAAACCAGTACACCACACTCACTCTCTACTAAATTGTTTACATCAAACACTGCCTTCCCCGAATGCCATCAATAAACAGATAGAGAATGAAGGCACAGCCTTCAGACTATCACAAGGGATTACAAGGCTATAGGTAGGAAGCTGAAGGACCTTGATGCACAGGTTGCCATTTCATCTCTCCCTCAAGTGAAGGATATGGTACAGAAAGAGAAAGAAGAATAATGGAGGTGAATAACTGGCCCTGCAAATAGCGCTGCCAGGAACAGTTTGGCTTCTTAGACCATGGTCTGCAGCTTCATGAAGATGGACCTGGCAGGTGATGCGCCACACCTCACAATAGGTGGCAGGAACTTTTTTTGCTGAGAATCTCTCAAACCTGAGAAGGATGGCTTTAAACCAAGATATGTGGGAGAGGGAAATAGTATTCTTGAGGGCTGGAGTTCCTCAAACGCTGGGGATAAAAGCCCAAAAGTTATAGATGGGTGAATAGTATAAGAACCCAAAATAGGGAGGGGAAAGAACTTAAATAAGCAGCTGGGGGAATTAGAGGTTCGATACTCACCATGGATGGTCATCCCAGGAAGGCTGAAGGAGCAATCTACTACCTCTGGGTTTATCCCTTTGTGCCTGATCAGATACCTGATCAATAGGCAGACTGTCCAGGCCCACCTGATCAGCATGGCTTTATTCATTATAATTTCTCGCTCTTTAGCTTGCATACTCCCAGCTGCCCAAAAGGATTTTAACATGTCTTCCTCCTCCAGTAACTTTTCCTTTTTATCAGTCTGAGCCCAGAACTCCTTTATCTTGATCATCCCAATTCTTCATTTTTTTTTCAAAATGCCCCTGACATTGTCATTTTGTCTGTTTAAACTATGGAAAGTTAAACTAGTTTGTCTAATTATTTTTAATAAATATTACTGATTAGCTACGAAGAGAGGGTTTAATCCTGATCAGCTGGAAAAGGAGGAGAAGAAAAATTGAAGTGGAGAAGGATGAAGCAACAGTGATAACAGACTAAAATCTTCATTTCCTGCTTTGTTCAACTGGCATGAGGGGATAAACCCACAGGTAATAAGCTGCTCCTTTAGCCTTCTTGAGAATGACTCATGGAGTTAGATATCTCTACACTAATGCACAAAGCATGGGAAACAAACAAGATGAACTTGAACTCTTCACATAGCAAAACAAATATGACATAATAGGTATCACTGAAATCTGATGAGTCTCATCACTGGAATGTAGTAAAGGGGGGTATAACCTATTTCAGAGAAACAGACCAAAGGAAAGGAGGAGGGGAAGCTCTACATGTCAAGGATATTTGCGTCTGTGAAGAGATCCATAACTTAAATCCTAGAAGTCAGGTTGAGAGCATCTGGGTAAAAATTAAGGGGGAGAGAATCAACAGAAATGTCACTGTGGGGGTCTATTACAAATCTCCAAGCCAGACTGAAGATTAGAGGATGCCTTCTTGGAACAGACGACCAAACATTCAGAAAGGAGAGATGTAGTAGTATGGGAGATTTCAATTATCCTGGTATTTGCTAGAAATCAAATTCTGCCAAAAATATAAGATCCCACAAATTCCTCACTTGCCTTGCAGACAATTTCATTATCCAGAAGCTACAAAGGGATTAGCTATTTTGGATCTGATCCTAACCAACAGTCAACAGACCTTGTTAATGAGGGACCTCTAACTGGGAGTGACCATGGTCTCCTGTATTTTGTTAGACAATGAAAAGGGGAAGCCAAGCATAGTTGGGCATGCATTCTACACTTTAAGAAAGCTGATTTTAGTTAACTTAGGGAAATACTGGATTTGATCCCTTGGTCAGGTATATTAAAAGAGAATTTAGTACATGATGGATGGGAGTTTCTTAAAAGTGAGATACTGAAGGCACAATTTCAAACAGTTCCAATGAGGAGGAACACTGGAAGGTGTCTAAAGAAACACAGATAGATATCTAGAGAACTTTCAACTCAGCCAAGATTTAAAAGGGATATCTACAAGAAATGGCAAAAGAGGGAAATCACCCAAGAGGAATTCAAATGAAAAGCCAGCATGTGAAGGGAGCAAGCCAGAAGAGCTAAAGCACAGAACAAGTTCAAATTGGCTAGAGAGCCTAAAAATTATAAAAAGGTGGTGGTGGTGGTATTATTACTACTACTACTACTACTACTATTATTATTATTATTATTATTATTATTATTATTATTATTATGTCTGCAGCAAAAGGAAGAACAATGAAAAGGAAGGGCCACTGCATGCCGAAGATGTCAACATGCTAACAGGGAACAAAGAAAAGGCAGAACGACTCAACACTTTCTTTTCCTCAGACTTCACCCAAAAGAAAACAGTGCCCAACCTCGGGAAGATGGAGCAGATGATGCAGTAGGGGAAAGATACCAGAGAATAAGTAAGGTGGTAGTACAGGAATACCTGGCTACTCTAAATGAGTTCAACTATCCAGGGACTGATCAACTGCATCCAAAGATATTAAAAGAACTAGTAGAAGTAATCTCAGAACCACTGGCAATAATCTTTGAGAATTCCTGGAGAACAGGAAAAGTTCCCGCAAACTGGAGCAGGGCAAATGTTGTCCCCATCTTCAAAAGGGATAAAAGGAAGTCCCAAACAGTTACTGCCCAGTCAGCCTGACATCAATACCAGGAAAGATTGTAGAACAGATAATTAAACAGACAGTTTGTAAGCACTTAGAAAGGAATGCCATGATCACTAAAAGTCAACATGGGTTTCTCAAAAACAAGTCATGCCAGACTAATCTTCTCTCTTTTTCTGTCAGTTATAAGCTTAATAGATGAAGCGAATACTGTGGGTGCAGCATATCTTGACTTCAGTAAGGCCTTTGACAATGTCCCCCTTGACCTTCTTGCAAACAAGCTAGTAAAATGTAGGCTAGACAATGCTACTGTTAAGTGGATTTGTAACTGGTTGACCAAACAAACCTAAAGGGTGCTAATAAATGGCTCCTCTCCATCTTGGAGAAAGTTATTAGTGGGGTGCCACAGGGGTTTGTCCTAGGCCCAATGCTAGCCAACACCTTTATCAATGACTGGATGGAATAGAGGGCACACTTATCAAATTTGCAGATGACACCACTCCAGAGGACAGGATCAGAATTCAAAATGACCTTAACAGATTACAGAGCTGAGCCAAAACTAACATAATGAATTTTAATAGGGAGAAATGTAAGGTGCTACACTTAGGCAGAAAAAAATAAAATGCAGAGAGATAGGATGGATGATACCTAGCTTGGTAACAGTACATGTGAAAGGGATCTAGCAGTCTTAGTAGACTACTAGCTGAACATGAATCAACAGCCAATCCAACTGTAGGCTGTATCAATAGTACAGTAGCTAGGTCGAGGGGAGTGACAGTACCACTCTATTCTACTTTGGTCAGATCTCAACTGTAATACTGTGTCCAGTTCTCGGCACACTTCAAGAAGTTAGAATGTGCGCAGAGGAGGGTGACCAAAATGGTAGATGGCCTGGAAACCATGACTTATGAGGAGCAGCTGAGGTTAGTTTAACCTGGGAAAGAGAAGGCTAAGAGGTGACATGATTGCTGCATTTAAATATTTGAAAGGATGTCATCCAAAAGATGGAGAAAATTTTTCTTCCGTTGCTCTAAAACAAGGACACAGAGCAATGGCTTCATACTACAGTAGAACAGATTTCACCTAAATATCAGGAAAAACTTCCTGATAGTAAGTGCTTGTGGACAGTGGAATATGTTGCCTCTGAATGTAGTGGAGTCTTCTTCTTTGGAGGTTATTAAATGGAAGGCATATGACCATCTGTTGGGAATGCTTTACCTGAGTACTCCTGAATGGCTGTGAGTTGGACTGGATAGCCTTTCTGGTCTCTTCCAACTCTATGATTCTATGATCTGTCTCTAGACAATCACTGAATATTTTAATACTACCATGTCTATATTTTCACAACTGACTTCTTCAACTTCAGCCACTGCACTAGTATAATGTGAAGAAGATACCATTCTGTTTTCTTTTTGTTGATTGTAAAAGACAAATTAATGGATAATTTTAGTGTACTGCATTCTGAGCTTTGTCAAAGCAACCTAGAAAACAGGAACCAGACTACTGCTTTTAGTACTGGGGCTTAAAAGTACACATGGACTGACTAAACTTATTTCCTAAACTAAACTTATTGTAAATTATAACTAGCTACTCATAAAAAAATTATTTATTTATTTATTTATTTATGTCACTTTTAAACCACCTAGTAACCAAGATTCTCTGAGTACAGTCTGTTTATAAAAACTACAAAATGGAACAATAAAACAATGACTGAAGAAGCAGGATATAAAACCAATATTAAAAGGCAACATATAAAAACAATTTTGAAACAAGCAGCAGGATAAAAGAGCAAAAGCACTAAAAAAGTTCTTAAAATGCCTGAATGAAAAAGTCTTCTTTTGGCAATGGAGAGACCATAACGTTCCAGATTAGCCACTTTAGAAAGGACATTTTACAGACAGCATTTCACTGCTGAAAAAGTCCTTTCTCTTGTAACTACTTTTCTATTCTCTGTTATAGCCAGAAGATGATCTAAGAATCTAGGTAGGTAAGCTTTATATGGAGAGCACAATGCTATTTTACATGAAATATAATTCTTTATGCCAACAATTTAAATTGCAAAGTACTGTACATCTACAACATTCTGATGGTGGATCTGTATAGACAAAATACCATTTTGTGTGAGGCATAGAGACCATGAAGAACTATAGCTTGTTTGAGTGATTTCACTAATTTCCTAATACTCTGACTAGCTTCGACAATGTTAAAATATCTTTAGCTCCAAATAACAGAGCAACACTCTTCTCTTCTGCAATTGCTTCTAAATTGTAAGTTCTTCCCAAGCAATAACAATGACCAGGAATAAGTATTATACTCTCTATTCAAATAACAAAAGACTAACTGAAAGTTAAAATACTTAAGCAAACTAGCTTTTCTAGAGAAGTTAATGCAAGTAGTATACTCTCATATTTGACATTAGGTCAAACAATTCAATATAATTTCACCTAATTTCTTTAGTCCAGGTTTTGGTTTTCATGACAATTTATCCTTTTTAAGACGTCCAGATCCCATTCAAACAGCAAAGCTCCCCTCAGGTACATGTGTACAATCTACCTCTAATGTCTACTACATCAATTGGTATTGAAAGAAATGTATAGTAGAAATTTTCCAGGAATGTTTAACTGAAACGCTAGTCTCTTGCTAGTTGAAAATATCTCCAACCTCAGGTGTATAAAGCTTTTCATACCTTTGCTGGCCCTGATTAGCTTTTATACATCCTCTCTCTTCAAAACTGATTAGCTGCTACTCCAAGAAGGTGTGGAAATCTTTGTCAATGATTAATTTTTTCACAAGGGATGGGTCCTAAGTCTCCTGGGAAGTCAGTTCTCTCCTCTTCCAGCAGAATCTCAGTTCCTGATGCTTACCAAAAGTACATATGAAACTAAGGTTTTTAACAACACCTAGAAACTCTGTAATTGTGCAAATATGCTGTGCCTTGCTTCTCTTTCCATCCTAGATAAAGATCTCTTTTTGCCAGATTTTAAAAACTCCTGTTATCACACTTCAGGTCAGATTTCCTTTAAACAAAACTGGTTTTTTTTCCCCCAAAAACAATACTTTGCCTTGGATTTAACTCTCAGTAATAACCATTCTGCTGTGTTTCATGCTACTGATATTCAGTTGCTTTAACTTTTACAAGAGAAGCTACTGTATCTCAAATGCCTTTAAAAGTTGGGCTTGTGGCTAATTACTATTGGGTTTCTTGAGTTTAAAAAACCAAGACATATTAATAAGACCCTCTTTTTAATCCCAGGTTATGTAAAGCCTGTTCCCACTTTCACTAATAATAGTCTCATATAAAACACAAAAAGGGTATCTTAGGATGGAGTAAAGGAGTGTTAAGTCATAATTACAATAAAAAGAAAGAAAGCACAGTTCATGAATGAGATGTATTTTCTATTTTGATGTGGCTAGTATGACATTAAGGAAGCAACCTGAATTGCAGAAATATATGAGCATTCCTACTTCGAAATTTGTACATCTCTTCCATGCAAGATCTATTCCATATGTTACAAACAAACCAGACAAAAAAGCCATCCTGAAATCAAAATTTTACCTTTTCAGAGATTAAGGTTATATGCAAAGATTATTTTTATTATGCTGCATCATATATGTAGCCTTGCAACTGAAAACAAGTACTTTTTATACTTTCAGGGCTAAAGTAGCTTACAAATGATTCAGTGGCTCATGCCTAGTACACAAATATGTTTTCTGTCTGATTAGTATTTTAGTACTAGCATCAGACAACTCCAAGTCAGCACAGTCATACATCAGTTATCCTGTTTTCAGCAAAGTCTGATGCTCTGTGGATGTGCTGAGTAATTGTCTGAAATTCTTATATAAAATGAGTACCCAGCTTGTTGGGGGCATGTATAGAAATGTTTCGAAATACATGCTATTTGTAAGTTGTTTGCCGCCTCGATCCATATGGAGAGGCGGGATACAAATAAAATAAAATAATATTTCTGTCACATTAAGCTACATAGCAGAATTAAGTTTGTTCTATTTTTTTTTTTGTGAAATGGTATTAATGTAATGGAATCAAAATGCTCAAATAAATTAATGGATTTAATTTATTAGTCTACTTTTGCTGAAAAGGAGTCCTAATTTCCTGTGTTAGTCTCAGCTACAACAGGCCCACGAATTAATGAAACACTGGTAAATCAACATGTATGCAAGTTCTATTAATACACTGAGTCTATTCTAATTGGGACTAACATTTGGATTTACAAAACCAGAAAACTAGGCAAAGATACTGTTTATACTAACATTATGTTATTAATAATATGTTATTAAATGATTTCTTTAAAAAAAGACTTCTATTAACATTGTTAAAGAAAGGAGACATTAAAAAAAATAAACCTCTAGCATAAGATTTCCATTATTTGAATGTCAACGTAGAGGACTATATCAAAAGTTACCAACAGATATGTTTAGCACACATGAACTTGCTGTACAGGGGTCTTCATATTTCAGAACAAACTCTTAAGAAAACTGCAAATCATGTAACTTGCATTTTCCTGTATCAGAGATGTATGATATCTTACAAACTTACCTACACAGAGTGCTGCTTTAAAGATACTGCCTCAGATCTATCCACTGAGTTCAGTGAGACTTTCCAGAAAAGATGTATAGGATTGCAAACACAGTATATTTATAAAATTATCTATTATGTACACACACACTCGTACACACATATATATACACACATACATACACCTACATATATATTTAGAGGGTGGGCATAAAAGTTAGTCAATTATTTTGCAGTGGCTGCTAGTAAGTACACTGTATTTCAAAATGCATATTTATAGAATATCACATTCTTTAAAAATTGACAACAGATAACATTAAGTGTGAAGATGAAACTTAATAAATTCTAATCAATTCAAATAAAATCACCATCCAAGTTATCTTATCACTACAACTGTAAAAGAAAGAAGCAAAGAAATTCTAGAAAACCACAAAATATTTTAAAACTAAGATGTAAAACAGAGTGTCAGACAGAAACACACACACACTTTTTAAAACCAACATTACAAGCCACATAACAATACAACACATTAAAAAAAAAACAAATTCAACAGTACAATGCATTTTTAATTACAAGCATATTCAAGTGTTTCTTTTTTTCACAACTTCATATTAAAAAAACTAGTCTAGTCCAGTTTGATATCTGATTGGTGAGCAGTCCAAATTGCACATTCACTCAGAAGTTTGGCTGAGTTCAGTGGAACCTACTCCCAAGAATGTGTGCAGAGAACTACAGTCCTAGGGTACTAATTAATAGAGAATGTTTTTGATGAGGAGACAGATTAACAGAAGCTTCACAGGTGCCTCCTGGACAATTAGTGTAGAGTGGTCACTTTCAACAAGGCAAGTAATTCCACATCTGTTAGCTACCAACTATGAATCATTTCCATCAACTTACTACTTCATTTTGTTTATTCATATTCCATTCTAAAAGACAGTATGTTATTCTTTAATGACCAAGATAAATTGTGCAACAATCCATAGTAAATCTGTATCCATAAATACCTCTTTTAAGTGTAAGCACTAATGATTCAGCTACAAGCACAACTGCCAATCGTTTCTATAGTACTACAGCCCTTGACTGATTTCTGTTTCTTTAGAGATGAATTTTAGCCTTTCAGAGTCCAAATACCACCTGCTTAACAAGGTGAAACCTTAGTCAATCCCATTTAAATGCTGGTACAGCTCTCCTGATATCCTCTCCTCACGCCTTTGTATTTCTTGGCATCCCGTGAGATAGGAAACCTTTACAGCTCTCATTATGTTATCAAAATTGAACAGGTTGCCTCTCAGATTTTCTGTTAACATGATCCTGTCTGTTTTTTTCCTTAACGAAAGTTGTCCAGAGTCTTGAGTTTTACTGGATAACTAACATGACAAACACCAATGAAAAAAAGCAACTGAACAGCCTCCTGTTAGCAAAACAATTCTGTTTACCTGCTCACACTACTTCCCCTGTCATAGGAGAGAAAATAAGTGTAAAAAAGACGTGGCTAGTTTCAAAAGCTGTACAGTTTTAACACCCGTCTAGTTTGCACTGCGTGTGGTAATCTGCAGTTAGTAATCTGGAAATTCATGCCAACTCTGCAACTCCGAAGTTTGACTGCCTGTACAGAAAGTAACCAATTCTTGTGTTTCTTTAGGATATAAACAATATAAACACGGTACAATTGTTTCCAAAGGCTTTTAGCTTTCGGGGTTTTATTTAATAAAATAAAGCTGTTTATTTAATTAAGGAATTCTAGTAGCACAAGATCAGGAGATCAATTCTGTGCACATTACAGATTGAGAAATATTAGGAAACGTACGATTCTATCGTTTTTGCTGCAACGCAGTAATAACGCTTACTGCACTGGAAGTATCTATCAGCAAACTGTTTAGGAGGCCGGCAGTTTAACGCCTTGTTTTTGAAATCTCTTCAGATCAACCTGTATGCACGGACGTGTTCAGCTGAACTCTAACATAAGCACAACCACGAGCAAACAGAGAGCACGTTCTGGCACTCAAGAATGTGCCTTCTCCTTCCTTCGAGCTGCTGCGAGATCATAACACAAGGAGCCACGCGCGCTGCAATAAACCTTCTCTCTTAAAAGAAAGTTGTCCTCTCCCTGCCAGAGGAAGGCTTACCTGTTCTCTGGAGATACAAGGCAGCGAGGGTCTCCTGGACATTTTGCAGCTGCCGTAGTAACTGCTGGAAGTCTCCCCCAAGGACACGCAGCTCGATCTCCTCCTGGGTCGGATCACCGGCACTTTCTCCTCTGCGCTGGTTGGCAGCTTGGCCGGGTGGACGTGCTGGAGATGGTGCTGGGGGCCCCGCGTCTGCGAGCAGCATGAAGAAGCGGAGACGCCGCGACCCTTGCCCAGCAGCGCCAGGAGGCAGCCCGCCACCCCGACGAAGCCCGACAGCAGCGGCCGAAGGGCCGGGGGCAAAGAGCCCAGGCTGGTGAGCGAGACCAGCCAGACGAGGCTGGAGAAAACCAAAACCAGGAGGCTCCGGCGGAGTTTGAGGCTACGCTGCAAGAGAGTCAGCCCGGCCACGGTGCTCAGCGTGGCCAGGAGCCGCCCCGCCACCATCTGCAGCTCAGCCGGCGAGGGCTGGAGGGCGCCCTCCTCCGCCTCGGCCCGGCGGGGCACCAGGAGCCATTGCAGCGCCACCAGGTCCCCGGAGAAGCAGCACACCGGCAGCGCCAGGAGCCACCAGAGGCCGCCGGGCCCGTCCCGGGCCAGGTAGCAGGTGAGGAAGAAGAAGGCGCAAGCCAGGCTGAAGAGCGGGCTGAGGCACTGGCAGAGCCCGAGCAGGAGCAGCAGACCCCCCGCCGCCGCCGCCGCCGCCTCCTCGCGGGGACTCCCAGCCGCCGCCGCCGCCTTCCTTTCGCCGTCCCACGAGCGGAGCCCCCACAGGAGGAGCGCGGCCGCCGCGGAGCCCAGAGCCAAGAGGAGAGCCCGCCGGTGCGCGGGCGGGAGCAGCGAGAGGAAGCCCCGCGCCGGACCCTGTGGCAGCGGCGTCGCGCATCCCTTCACGTAGCCGTTCCTCAAGCTGGGCTCGGGGGGAGCGGCCGGGTCCGGAGCCTGGCTGGGAAGTTTGTTGTGAGGAGGGAGGGGGGCGGCGGCGGGCAGCGAGGCGGCTGTTTCTTCTTCTTTTTCCCTCCTTCTCTCATGGTGGTCGGGCGGGAACACTCTCTGCCCGGGGAAGGCGCCGGAGGAGGAGCGGGTGGGAGCCCGTCAGCTTCTCGACGGCGCCTTCCTCATCTTTTCAAAAGAAACACACTTGGAGGGGACCAGCACCGCCGCCAGCAACGGAGTCCGCTTACGAGAGCGTGGTGGTGGTGGTGGCAGAAAATCCGGACTCGGAGCATGGTGGGTAAAAGGGGGAGGGAAGGAGGGGGAGAGAGAGGGAGAGAGAAAGGTAAAAGTATCTCTTTCTTTCGCTCCCGCGCTCGCTCCGACCTCCGCTCCTTCTGAGGAGAGAACTCGCGGTCGCCTCCCAGAGCTCGGCGACAGTAACGTCGGCTCGCGCGCCCGCCAGAAACGGCCCCGGAGCAAAGCGCGCGAGGGGGAGGAGGGGCGGCGCTCGGCCCTTCAGGCCCCGTCTGCGTGACGTTGGGAGCTAGGTGCGGCGGGACGGACAGTCGGGAGAAGCCCGGAGGGAGAACGGTTGGATTCTAACGGTCGCCCGCGAGGGAGGGGAGGGGCGGCCCGAGCGAGAGCGAAAGGGTTAACCGCACGAGCCGATACGTGGCTACTCTGAAGTAAAGCCTCACGGAACTGGGGGGGGGGTTGCTCCCAGGTTCAGTAGGCATACGAAGGAGGATCCGAGAGGGCGAGTCTCGCCCTCCTCGCGTGGGTCGGAGAGATGGGCGTGATAGAGCGGAGCGTGGACTTCAAAGGGGCTCGCTTTCCCCCGCACTGTACCCAGGTCCTCCTGAGGAGAGGACGAGGGAGAAAATCGTTTCGGATTCCCATATTTCCCTCTACACCCGGTGTCCCGCCAAGAATTCCTCTCACGAACTTCCACATTTCTTCTTCTCCTCAGGCCATCTCCGCACTGTTATAGTGCTAGTATTCCACTTTCAACATCCTATGGAATCCTCCCTAAACTGCAAACCCCAGGATTTCATAGGACGTTGAACGTGGAATAATAGCACTCTAACAGTGTAGAACGTAAATGGCCTCAGATGTTTTTGTATTGCAGAGTTACCGACCTTCAGGCGCTCTCCCGAATATAAGTCCGTGTTATCTTTCTTTCTTTTTTATTTAATTTTTTTTTTCTCTTCAGGCAGTCTTTTTAAAGTATGGGTCATGGCATTAGCTAAAGATTTTATGGTCAAGAGGTGATAGACAATGAAACAACGATTTGGAAATAAGGAGTAAATCAGTTTCATCAGCCCATTACATTGAAAGCCTAATAAACGATCTAGATACTGGGTTGTGTGTTGCCAAATAGGTCAGCGTATCAAATATAAGTGTTTCAATAAATCTTATGAAACCATTGAGTGGTAGTGTATTAAGTTTTCACTTGTGTGTTTATGATGCACCATAAAAATTGCACTCAGTAGTCACTGTGTTCTAGTCTGACAGAACCCTTGCAAAAGTTGAAAAAGGGCAAATAACTTCCCTTGCTCCCCCTCCCATTCCCTTCTGAGGCCCCCCCTTCTTATTTGCATGCAAAAAGGATGGGGATGGGGATGGGGGAGACCTTACACAAGCCTTCCTTTCCCCCCTCTGGGGCTCCCCCATTCACCTTTCTATGCATTTTGCCCTGGTGTGGAGAACTCACATGAGCCTCTTGAAAGGAATTTGTGGCTCACCAGTACTACATGTAGAAAGGTCCTTGGGATTATTGTTGCTCATAAATTAACATGAGCCAGCAGTTTGGTGCTACAGGGAAGCAGGTGAATATTATTTTAGCCTGCATTGATAGAAAGATAGTTTCCAAGGGAAGTAATAGCCCTGTTATATTCTGTGCAGACCAGGCCTCATCTGGATTACTGCATTCAGTTCTGGGCACCTGATTTTAAAAAGAATGTAGATAACTTGGAGCAGCTTCAGAGAAAGGCAACAACCATGATAAGTAGTATGGAGAACAAAACGGGGAAAGGTTGAAGGAGCTGAGCAAGTTCAGCTTGGTAAAGCAAAGACTGAGGGTGGCATCATTACACTTTCCTTAAAGTGCGGGCCTGTTCTCTGCTGCTCCAGAGAGTAGGACCAGGTCTAATGGTTTTAAGGTACAGGAGGGTAAATTTTGATTGATCATTAGAAGGAACTTCTTCACAGTGGTTCAGCAATGGAGCCAATTATGTAGAGAAGTGGTTAGGTCTCCTTCTCTGGACCTCTTCAGAAAGAGTCTGGACAGCTACCTGTGGGGAAGTTTGAGCTAGAGATCCCACATTAAGCAGGGGGTTGGATTAAATGGCCCCTGAGGCCCATTTCAACTCCATGATTCTATAATTCTGTGACTTGGTGAGATAAACTAATTCACTTTCTCCCATTAATTTTTGTGTTCTTTGAATTCTCTGTAAGGGATTCTAGAGGAAGCTGCTGTTACTTTGCCTGTTGTAGGCAAACACACACAACTAGAGTAGGAGCAGCTGAAAAATATAGCGGCCCCTCCAGTTTTGTAAGGGTTCAAGGTACACAACCCTTGCAAAAGTGGAAAAACTGCAAATAACTCCCCCCTGTGATCCCCTTACCATTTCCTTCCAGAGCTCCCCCTCCCATTCTCTTGCCTTTTGTGTGCTGGAGACAGAGGAAAAGAAGTGGGAGGAGAACCTCTGGAGAGAAGAAGGAAGGCACCTGCGTATCCCCCCATTTCCTTACCTTCCTTTTGCTTGCCTTCCTTTTCTGTGCCTGGCAAAATACAAGAGAATGGGAGGAGGAGAATGGGGGCAAAGGCACACATGCGTGTGAGTGCTTGCCTTCCTTTTCTGTGCCTGGCAAAATACAAGAGAATGGGAGGAGGAGAATGGGGGCAAAGGCACACATGCGTCTTGCAAATAATCAAATTTGCAAAGATCAAACCCGCAAATGTGGAGGGAGGGCTGTATATCATTCTTTCCTAACTCCAGCTATACTACCCTGTTTACCACAGACACACTGCAGCAACCTGGCAACTGAGAGTGTGTGTTGCTTCAGTCCTTCACTACCCTCCCAGTGTCAATGCTGTTAAAAATCTTTCAGCTAGACAGAGGACAAGAAGGAAAACAGGAGAAGTTGGGTGAGCAGAAAAAGGCTTAGTAAAAATCTTCTTGGCCAGAGCCTTTGTTAAATGAGATATGCCTGTATAATCCATCCAGCTGCTAGCTGTACTGTATTGCAGTACACCACTCTCTTCCAAAATCATTTTGTTGGAAGGATGGTCTAGGAATCCCATGACCCTCAAAGTGTTTCAGCAGTCAGAAGTAAACAGCAGCATGCCCTTCATAATGTACTGACGTTAAAAAAAAATTCCCCAAAGAATCCATTTCCAAATGTTGATTCTGTGCACAGCATGTTGGCACACACCCGATTTAGAAGAGCAACCCAGAACACTTACCTTTTTAGTAGTCAAGGTCTGCCAAAGCATACACATAACTTCTAATGTCTATAGCATATTAGGATACTATAGTGTAGTCCTCTCCTTGAATTCACCTCCTCTTGCCTGTTTGATATTGGGCATGGTGCCATGATCCCATTTATGAAAACTTTTGGTACTAGTCACCCAAGTCACACATCTAGCTAGCACTCACGATATTCAGCCTAGTCTGTCTCCACAACTGACATCCACACAAGTCTCTGTTCCAGAAAGGGCACTCTGTCAATTTCTTTATGCAAACTGTCTGGCACACACAGTTCCCAGGCAGTCATGGTGATCCTAATAAATCACTTAGAAAAACATAAAAGACTATGCAATAGTGCACAAAACCTTTCTCAACCCCTTCTATCAGTGCCCATTTCAGAGAGGGCACTCTAGCCACCTCCCATTTGTAAAGGAAGCCTCTTGTTTCTAGGATACTTTTGAGTAGCCATTTTAGGGAAAGGTCAGCTTTGATTTGCATTACCATTTCCATGTGTAATCTCTAACAAGCAGGATAATAAAATCATTTTTAAGGTCTACTTGAAGAAAATAAGTGAAAAAATACAACACAACTCCTTTAAGAGCAGGGAGGATCCATAAATGATGGACTACAACCAAAAAGTATAATGGATATATTATAATGACAATGTTGATATTGTTAATATTTTAAGGGGTATAATTTATTTATGTTAGTTTTATCCTAATCTGAAAATTTGGAATGGGATAAGTAGACATTTAAGTAAACAGCTTTAATGATAATTTCAGCCTTAACTGCAAAGTCTGTACTATATTCTATATTCCCAGCAATGGCATGGCCTTATTCCTCTTGCTCTGGTAATAGAACCACCAACAGGTTTGGCAAGATAATAACTGCTATAAACAATGGGACTGGGCTGAATGCCTCCTTATGACTTGCAGTTTAGTCCATATGTTTCCTGAAAGAATCTAACTGCTATGCAAATATGCCAACAATGTGGTGATACACCAACAGTTATTTCAGTGCTTTTGCTTTTGCTTTTGCATATCTGCTAGATAGTTCAAATTAAAAACATATGAAAACTGCTTTAATTTTTAATATAAGCAGAATACAAAGAAATGGAATGGATTCCAGTTGGCGAGGGGGTCAGGCAAGACTGCATGTTATCTGTTTAATGTGTATGCCGAACATGCCATATGTAAAGCAGGATTAGACTTGGAGGAAGGAGGTGTGAAAATTAGAGGAATGAACATCAACAATTTAAGATATGTAAGTAACGCCATATTACTAGCAGAAAACAGCAATGACTTGGAATGATTGCTGAAGAAAATCAAGGTAGAAAGTGCAAATACAGGTTTATAGCTAAACATTAAGAAAACAAAAATAATAACCACAGGTGATTTATGTAACTTTTAAGTAGATGATAAAGATATTGAAATAGTTCAAGATGTTTCCATACGTTGGCTCAGTCATTAATCAGAATGGAGACTGCATTAAAGAAATCAGAAGAAGACTCAGGCTTGGAAGGGCAGCTATAAGGGAACTAGACAATATTCTGAACTGTAAAGATATATCATTGAATACTGAAGTTAGATAGTCCATGCCATCATATTCGCAATTTCTCCGCATGGTTGTGAAAGCTGGACAATGAAGAAAGCTGATAGGAAGAAAACCAACTCCTTTGAATTGTAATACTGGAGAAGAATTCTACAGATACCCAGCACTGCTAAAAAGACAAATGTATCCTAGAGCAAATCAAGTCTGAATTCTTCATAGAAGCCAACAGGCTGTCATGGTTTGGGTATGTCATGAGAAGACCTGACTCACTAGAAAGGACAATAATGCATGGTAAGGTGAAAGGCAGTAGGAAAAAAAGGAAGATGGCATTTACAGATGGGTAGACTCAATTCAGGAAGGAACCTGTGTTACTGCAGTTCCTAAGCCGCACTTGGGGTGACATTAGATATCACTTTGATATCAATAATTTGGGTCTCCTCTACCATCCCCCTCCACGTGTTTGTGAGGCCCCTGGACAAGCATGAAACTAGGCACGGCCAGTAATCGCTGGACATTCCATTTCCCACCCAGGCAGGCCAGAAATAGCCAGATTGCCGCTTTAGGAGACCTCCTGGCAAGCACGCTATTATTTATGCACATTACTTACAAAAAACTCCCTGCCCCGAGCAGGAGGCTTGATTATGAGAATCCTCATCTGTTGAGCACTCTGCGCTTGCATACTGTCTACTTCTTTGTCAATTCAGAACTAACTCAATCATGCTAAATTCTGACCTTTCGGAGGCTTTGTCTCCAGCCAGAAACTCATTGTTTTGCCCAAGTACGGAATAGCCTGCAGCCACATTTTTCACTATAAAAACCCCTGATTCCGAGACCTTTCTTGGATCGCTCGGATTGCTCGGACCGCTTCCGATTTCCATCCAGCTTTGCTGCTGCTGTGCTTGGCAAGCCTTCCCCTCAGTCCCACGTACTGAGACTACGCACTTCGAACTTTCGCAGTGATCTAACCGGGCTTCAGGACAGGTGTAGTATCACCCGAATCAACAATCCCTCTTAAAAATCCCTCTGTCTCACTCCAACCTTTATTTTCTATAGTTATCTGTGTGAGTGTGCTGCATACACCGTTTGATTGTATTTTAATAAAGATCACATTTATTATTTCAATCCTGTTTGCTCCTTGACTTGGCCTGGCCCTGCAGACATTGGGTAAAAGATTCCGGTTCATTGCCCTGCCTCTCGCAGTGCTAACTTGTGCTCTTGCTAATTTCCCCACCTTTTGATATTTTGAGAGCCCACTTTGGTGTCCCTCATGGGACCCCCAATAAACAGGGTAACACCTGCCTTTGACAAGGTCCTCCATGATATTCTTACAAACAAGGTAGTAAAATGTGAGTAAGAAAAGCTACTGTTAGGTGGATTTGTAATTGGGTGACTGGCTGAAGACACTAATGGCCCCTCTTTATCCTGGAAAGAAGTGAATAGTGGGGGGCCACAGAGTTCTTTCCTCGGCCCAGTACTGTTCAACACCTTTATCAATGACTTGGATGATGGAACAGAGGGCATACTCATCAAATTTGCAGATGACACCAAATTAGGAGGGATAGCTAATACCCCAGAGGACAGAATCAGAATTCAAAATGGCCTTGACAGATTAGAGAGCTAGACCAAAACTAACAAAATTAATTTTAACAGGGGAAAATATAGAGTACTACATTTGGGGAGGAAGAATGAAATGCACAGATGTAGGATGGGTGATACCAGGCTTGAAAATAGTATGTGTGAAAGGAATCTGGGAGTCTTAGTGGACCACAAACTGAACATTAGTCAGCAGTGTGATGCAGTAGCTTAAAAAGCCAGTGAAATTCTAGGTTGCATCAATAGAAGTATAGTGTTGAGATCAATGGAAGTAATAATACCACTCTGTTCTGCTTTGGTCAGACCTACCCTGGAATACTGTGTCCAGTTATGAGCACCACAGTTCAAAAAGAATATTGACAAGCTGGAACATGTCCAGAAGAAGGTGACCAGAATGGTGAAAGGTCTGGAAACCATGCCCTGTGAGGAATGGCTTAAGGAGCTCGGTATGTTTAGCCTGGTGAAAAGAAGGTTAAGTGACATGATAACCATGTTTAAATATTTGAAGATGTTGAAGATGGAGCAAGGTTGTTTTCTGCTGCTCCAAAGACAAGGACATGTTGCAATGGATTCAAAGTACAGGAAAAGAGATTTCACCTAAACATCAGGAAGAACTTCCTGACAGTAAGAGCTGTTTGATAGTGGAATATGCTGCTTCACAGTGGGGTGGAGTCATCTTCTTTGGAGGTTTTTTAAACAGAGGCTGGATGGCCAATTGCTGGGGGTGCTTTGAGTGTGTGTTCCTGCATGGCAGGGAATTGGACTCGATGGCCATTGCGGTCTCTTCCAACTCTGTGATTCAATTATTCTATGCTATGATTCTATGCCTGAAACTGCAAGACTTGAGCGGGGCAGCTGACAATAGGGTAAGTTAGAGGTCTCTCATCCATAGGGTCACCATAAATCAAAGCCAACTTGACAGCAGTTAACAGCAGCAACAAATATGCAGTCCAGGCTGCACAAGTTCTGATCCACTAAAGTAAATAATAGCAACCAATGATATATGGCAACCCTAAACCCAATTACAGGTCCCAAGCAGAGTAGTTGAATCATTTGTAGAATACTTATATAAAGTTAATTGCTTTAATAGGTCTACTTTAGGTGAAATTACCAATTGCATGTAGGTTCTCCCATGTCTAGGGCTGCAATAAAAGCAAAATTACTGAGCATTTGGTAGGCCACAAGTTCAGATGGCCTGCTATAGGCATTTATCAAATGTTCCATAGACACAGAAAAAGCACACTAAATGTCCTTATATCAGTGGAATTTTTAATAATGTAGGCATCACATATGATATACTGCCTATACACAAGAATCTGTCAAAATAGTTGCATAGAATGTCAGATTGCCAGAAGCTGAAGCTGCCTCACTGTTGTCAAGGCAAGATCATATTTCTGCTTCCAAAGCAGTCTTGGAACAGAGGTGATTAAGACGGTTCTGCCAGATAAAATGTGTACTATACACAAGCTGAACTGAGCTACATGAAGCTCAGTTTGGTAAACATAGTTCTTAAGATATACTAGAGTTTGGACCAAAGTTCATACAAGTTAGGACAATGAGAATTTTCACACTTGCATGTTTGCAAGTGTTTTTGTCATTACATAAAAATACAAACCCCCATTTAAAAAATATTCTGAGAGGAGCACATTTTTTGCCACTTGTTTTCCAATAAATTTACACATGTTCTCATGGTAGGAATTCACAATTACAGTGAAAACATACAGACAGTTATTTTGGATTCCCCTGAAACTGAATTCAAAGGGAAAGAACACTTTGCACAAAATTAACTCAGGAAGGGAAGAGAGGAGAGAGGCCGAATCTTACCTTTCACAGTTGCTTCTGGTGAAAGCAAACACCTGGTACCTCTCCTAACTTGTACATTCTTCTTCATCATCTTGACCACATTCTGATGTTGTTTGGCAATGAGCCTCTTGGTTTTCATCTGTGAAATGTTGGAAGGTATGCTGCCTGCATTCCTAATACAACAGAATCCTACTGATTGCTAATATTCCTTTTAAATTGCCATTTATAAAGGTACATAGACTTCAGTTTCCTTTCTGCCATATTAACAGTCATTTTCTTTGCCAGTGTCCATCCCAGTGAATTCACAGGTATAGGCTCAGTAATGTGTACTTGCTTGATATAGATGGTGCCTGGCAATCATCTGTGTAATCCAGCAACCAAAACTTTGAAATCAGCTCTTCTATTACTCTGAAGATTTCAGCTTTCTTGGGAACTGCTGCCAGTGGAGTCCTTACTACCGTCTCCCTACCACAGACCCAACTCAGCCTACTTTCCTCTTATAACCTTCATCATTTCTTTCCTTTGGGCTCTTCTGCAGCCTGGTCAACTGCTCAGATCTTCAGAAGAAAAGCCACAGCTGCCCCCTCTCCCTCTCTGGTGTTGAACATCACCTTTGATTCATCCAGGCAGCCCCCTCCCAACAACTGGTTTTGCTGACCCAGCAGTCCAGCCTCACTTCCATAACTGAACATTCCCTCACTGGTCAACTTTAATGTACTGTTGGCAATTATACAATCAGAGCGGCATAATGTGTGTCTTCTCCACCTTTATAAGCACTATAATTACAAACAGACTGATAACCATTCTGTGCCAGTAAAAACATGAAACAGCCAGTCACTTATACACAATTTGGAGACATATTTCAGCTAATACAGCCTCTGACAAAGATTATTACAAAGTCTGTTTGTCTGTTTGTTTGCTTGTTTTTGTTTAGTCTCCTTGTGCTGGCCGTGTGCTCTCGCTGAGCACACGGTCTGACTAACGAGGAGGAGGAGCCAGCTAGGGGGAGGAGTCTATTAGGAGCTCCCAACGGCGTGCGCCTTTGGCGCGTGCAGTTGAAGTCCTCTGCTTAAATCCTTCAAGTTTAACCTTTGGCAATCAGTAGAGCAGACGTAGCTTATACAGCTGAATTTCAGAAAGAAAGCCCAGTTATTCTTTCTAGAACTACTTCCTGTACTACTCTCTGTAGTATCAAGTATAAAAGGTGAGGGAGCTGCCTGTAGCACTTGTGGGATGTTCCTTTTCTTGCCACAAGATGTTGTCGGGTACACCTGCACCAAGTGCAAGCTGGTGACCTTCTTGGAGAAGAAGGTTCGCCAGCCGGAGGCATGAGTTTCTAATCTTAATCTTATTAGGGAAGAGGAGGAGTTTTTGGATAGAGCAGAGAAGACCTACCAGAAGACCGAATGTGTGGAGGAGCTGCCAGATCAGGAAGTCAGCACACTGTGCCAGGAAACTGAGGCTTGGAGGAATGTCACATGGAGGAGTAGAAGGACCAGGAAGGTAACAGAGACTCTCAAACTACACAATCACTTCAAAGTTCTTGGCCTTACGAACAATGAGGAGCACCACAAGGAGGGAACAGAATGTCAACAAGAAGGAATCCAACTTCGGCAACAAGAACTAGATCAACACTCCCAGCCTCAACAGAATGCCCAGGCAGTCCTAGAAGAACATGCTCACTGAGGAGCCCAGGACAAGCCTCAGAGGAGGTGAGTTCTGGTTGTTGGGGACTCCTTGCTCAGAGGAACCGAACTGGCAATTTGCAAATCGGACAAGCTCAATCGAGAGGTCTGCTTTCTTCCTGGGGCCAGGATCAACCACATAATGGAGAGCCTAACCAGGCTGGTCAAGCCCACTGACCATAAGCCCCTCATTTTGGTTCATGTCGGAAGCAGTGACACTGCGAGGAGCAGCTTTTACCACATCGCAAAGGACTACGACCTTATGGGGATGAAGCTTAAGGAGCTTGGTGCACAGGTGGTCATTTCGTCTCTCCTCCCTGTTCAAGGATATGGCGCACGTAGGGAAAGGGCAATAGCAGAGGTCAACAACTGTCTCCACACGTGGTGCCACCGGCAACAGTTTGGGTTTTTGGAACACGGTCTGAATTTCCATGAACGTGGGCTTCCGGCAAGGAATGGGCTGCACCTCACGAAACTTGGCAGGAATGTTTTTGCAAACAATCTCGCAAGGAGGATTAAGAGGTCTTTAAACTAAGTTCTGTTGGGGAGGGAGACAATATTATTCAGGGCAAGAACTCGGTGAGCGCAGAGGGGAAAGGCCCAAATGATATTGGACAAGTAGTACAAGCAGCCAATGGCGGGAGGAGTAGAAACTATAGTACAGGACTTGAAGGAAGGGTCCGGGGACTTAAGTGTCTCTACATTGATGCAAGGAGTATGGGAAACAAGCAAGATGAACTTGAACTCCTAGTACAACAAAATAAATAGGATTTGATAGGCATCACTGAGACCTGGTGGGATGAGTCTCATGATTGGAATATAGGAATAGAGGGGTATAGCCTATTTTGTAAAAATAGACCAAACAAGAAAGGAGGAGGAGTAGCCTTGTATGTCAAGGATGTTTTCACCTGTGAAGAGATCCGTGACTTAAACCCAGAAAGCCAGGTCGAGAGCATCTGGGTAAGAATTAAGGGAGTGAGAAACAATAGGGATATTCTGGTGGGGGTTTACTACAGACCTCCAACCCAGGCTGAGGACTTTGATGACGCCTTCCTCAACCAAATGACTGCACATTCAAAAAGGAGAGATACAGTAATAATAGGAGATTTCAATTACCCAGATATATGTTGGCAATCAAACTCTGCCAAGACAGCAAGGTCCAGCAAGTTTCTTGCTTGTCTTGCAGACAATTTCATGGTCCAGAAGGTGGAAAAAGCCACAAGGGGATCAAATATTCTGGATCTGATTCTGACCAACAGGGATGACCTTGTTAATGAGGTAGAAGTGGTGGATCTTTAGTGGGGAGTGACCATGCCCTATTGGAATTTGGCATTCAGCAGGAAGGAGAAGATAAGTGTAACCAAACACTCATCTTAGATTTTAAAAAAGCGGACTTCTGTAAACTTAGGGAGCTGCTGGCTGGAATTCCGTGGTCAAGAATAGTGAAAGGGAAAGGAGTTCAGGAGGCATGGGAGTTCCTCAAAAGGGAGATACTGAAGGCACAGTCTAAAACTGTGCCAATAAGGAGGAAAAATGGAAGGCATCTGAAGAAACCAGAATGGTTGACTAAAGAACTCTCAGCTGAGCTAAGTGTTAAGAGAAACATGTACAGGAAATGGACGAAGGGGGAAACCACCAAAGAAGAATTTAAGCAAGTAGCCAGGACATGTAGGGAGGAGGTCAGAAAGGCTAAAGCACAGAACGAACTTAGGCTAGCCAGAGACATTAAAAACAATAAAAAGGGCTTTTTTAAATATGTCCACAGCAAAAGGAAAAAGAAGGAGACAATAGGGTCGCTGCGCAGAGAAGATGGCGAACTAATCACAGAGGGAAGAGAAAAGGCAGAACTACTTAACACCTTCTTTGCCTCAGTTTTTTCCCAGAAGGATACAAGCACTCACCCTGGAGGTTGGGGAGCAGGTGAGGAAGCAGGGGAAATGAGGCACATAATAGGTAGAGAGGTGGTACAGGAATACCTGGCCACACTGGATGAATTCAAGTCTCCAGGGCCAGATAAATTGCTTCCTAGGATATTAAAAGAGCTGCAAGAGGTTGTTTTGGAACTGCTTGCTATAATTTTTGAGAAATCTTGGAGGACAGGAGAAATTCCAGCAGACTGGAAGAGGGCAAATGTTGTCCCCATCTTCAAGAAGGGAAAAAAGGAGGACCCAAATAATTATCGCCCAGTCAGCCTGACATCAGTACCCGGAAAGATCCTGGAGCAAATCATTAAGCAGTCAGTTTCTAATCACTTAGAAAGCAACGCGTTAATCACAAGAAGTCAACATGGATTTCTCAAAAATAAGTCATGCCAGACTAATCTTATCTCTTTTTATGATAGAGTTGCTAGCTTGATAGATGAAGGGAATGCTGTGGATGTAGCATATCTCGATTTCAGTAAGGCCTTTGACAAAGTTCCCCATGACATTCTTGCAAAGAAGCTAGTAAAATGCAGGCTGCACAGGGCTACTGTTAGATGGATTTGTAATTGGTTGACCGTTCAAACCCAAAGAGTGATCACGAATGGCTGCTTTTCATCCTGGAGAGAAGTGACTAGTGGGGTGCCACAGGGTTCTGTCCTAGGCCCAGTGCTGTTCAATATTTTTATCAACGACTTGGATGAAGGAATAGAGGGCATGCTCATCAAATTTGCAGATGACACCAAATTGGGAGGGGTTGCTAATACACCAGAGGATAGGATCAAAATTCAAAATTACCTGGATAGATTGGATTGCTGGGCCAAGGCGAACAAAATGAAATTCAACAGAGAGAATTGTAAGGTCCTACACTTAGGTAGAAAAAATGGAATACAGAAATATAAGATGGGGAACAAGTGGCTGGATAGCAGTATGTGTGAAAGGGATCTAGGAGTCTTCATAGACCACAAGCTGAACATGAGTCAGCAGTGTGATGCGGCAGCCAAGAAAGCCAATGCAATTCTTGGCTGCATCAATAGGAATAAGGTGTCTAGATCAAGGGAGGTACTGGTACCACTCTACTCTGCTTTGGTTAGACCTCATCTTGAATACTGTGTCCAGTTCTGGGCACCCCAATTCAAGAAGGATATTGACAAGCTGGAGCAAGTCCAGAGGAGGGCAACCAAAATGGTGAGAGGCCTGGAAGCCATGCCCTATGAGGATAGACTTAGAGAGCTGGGTATGTTTAGTCTCCAGAAAAGAAGGTTGAGAGGGGACATGATAGCCATGTTTAAGTATTTGAAGGGATGCCACATAGAGGAAGGAGAGGGCTTGTTTTCTGCTGCTCCAGAGACCAGGACAAGGAGCAATGGATTCAAGCTGCAGGAAAGGAGATTCCACCTGAACCTCAGGAACCTCAGTCAGGGCTGTCCGGCAGTGGAATCTGCTGCCTCAGAGTGTAGTGGAGTCTCCTTCTTTGGAGGTTTTTAAGCAGAGGCTAGATCTGTCGGGAGTGCTTTGAGAGTGTTCCTGCATGGCAGGGGGTTGGACTGGATGGCCTGTGTGGTCTCTTCCAACTCTACATTTCTATGGCCCTTTTTGGATGCTTTTTTTCTTGCGCGAGCTCCCTTTGAGCGTCGCGTGAGTGGGAGCGGCGTTCCGTATGATGCACTCCCACTGGTGCGATGCTCATGAGGCTAAAGCGAGGCGCGCACAGATTTTTTGATTTTCAGCTTTAAGCCGAAAATGCCCCGCGCTCGCACAATGCTCGCGGCACCCTCGCGCACTTACCTCTGTGCGGTGTGTTGGCAAGGCAGCCCGATTGCGCTTCCTTTCCCCCGCGCAGCCTACAGCTCCAAGACTGCGCTGCGGAAGAAAGGGGCGGGGCGCTCGTGCGATGGTCACGCTTAACAGGAAGCCAAGCGGAAGGAAAAAGGGCTGTCGTGAGCAGCTCATGTGAGTGGCTGCTCGTGCGAGCGCTGCTCCCCGCTGCCGCGGCAAGGTACAGTGTGAAAAGGGCCTACGATTCTATGATTCTTTTTATAACACATACACCCCCAACCTATTCCTCTTTGTTTTTTGTCTAATTGGAAGTCTTTCACTAATACCAGCATTGGGACAATGGTAAAGGAGGGCTGGAGAATACAGATTTTTAGTGCTGGGTTGTGTCATTCTGTCTGCAGTAAACACTGCAGTAAAGCTTGATTTTGGAAACAGCATGATTCTGCTCCAGCTGGTCTTACTATAACTGCATGTGCTTGTCTGCAACAGGCAAGGTAAGCAGTAGCTGACTTCAGAACCCCTGACTGAGCATGTGTGAACAGCAAAACAGAGAGAAAAGGAAAAAGCTGATAACACTGCTTCACCAGCTGCACCCAACAAGTTTTAAAAACAAATCTGTAAATGTGGTCACTAGAACAGAAGTCTTAAGAGAATTGGAGGCTGGTGAAAAATTCATTCCTGAATGCGTTTGGAAAAAGTCTTAAAGGAGAAAATTCAAAATGTTTTTGTTTACTTACACAAGTTTTATTGATCTGGTAATTTTCATTTCACATGTTCATGTTGTTACTTTTGAATAAAAAGTTTCCTGAACCATGTTGAATTGCTCTTCTTTCTATGGAGTAGGAATCTGTCCCTATTATTTCTGTGTTATTTCTGTTATTTCAAATTTTCTGTTAAAGAAGTAATGACACATTACACAGTTATTAACTGAGGCATGCTTGTGTAAATCCCAAACACAAACCTCAGTTCAGCCACTCTCTTTTCCTGACTAATTCCCTTAGTCCCTATTTTTTTACCCCAGTTAATATAAACATTTAATACATTTTGCAACACATTGTGGCTGTTCTTTATATGCTGTTACTTGGTTCTTGGTTTGGGTTTTGCTCCCAGGCTGTATAAAGAATGGGGTTGGCTACCTTCTTCCATACCTCCTGCCTCACATATGGTAGGGTGGCAGTGTCAGTTTTAGCTACAATGCAACTGCTAGTCTGGCTCTAGTAATTTTATACTACAGCAAACTTAGTTTTTTTGTTTCATTCCTTTCAATATAGAAATAAATGAGCAATGAAAAAAAAGATGGGATAGCATGAAAACATTAGAACGAAAGATTATATATGGTTACAATAAATGTGACAAGTGATTAAAATAGCAGGATAAAAATAATAACATAATACTTAATTCCGTATCTTTGGAAGATGTGGTTCTTTTGTGTGTTTATTTCAATGAAAGTTAAATGCTATAGCATACATAAAGTACTTGTGTACAAGTATTGCTTGTAATCTGTGAGCCCTTTTCTCCCTTAGAATGACATGCAAAGTGCCAGGCAAATTGTTTATCATTGCAGGCTGTTGGGAATCTGTCTGTTTTGAAGGTACAGGTCAAATAAAAGTTTGTATTTGCATCTAATTCCCTTTCCAAAATAGACAGAGAAGGAGAGAGAAAGCGATAGAGGGGACCAGCTTCATTCTTGTGCATGCTGCTTCTGAGGTCAACCTACAGGTAAGCCCCATCAAACAGAATGGAACTGTTGAGTGAGCTTCTGTTTCACAGCTACAGCTCTACAGGTATTTCCTTTCGTATAAGAGATACTGACTTTAGTTGGCGTTATTTTACAATAGAAACATACAGAACTGAACTTCATGTTTCTCTGTAGTTCTGACCAAGCATACAAGAACTAGCTGATGTGTCTCCCCAATCAAACCTATTTAAGTCAGTCTGCCTGCCTGCCTGCCATCTGTCTTCACAGGCTGTGAAGAGCCTTAAAAGGGGGGAAATGGATACATCTTGACAGCAAGAATATTTTGAAAGTAGAATTTCCACAACCGTTTCAGAAGTTAAATAGCATTAAGGAACAGCAATGTAAAGAACCTTATTTATGTTTTGGTCTTTGTAAAGGTCAAATATTCCATTACAAAATTCCCTAATGAAAAGAGCAGAGGAAACAAAATTAAGAATGAAAGCCACTCTTTGTTTCTGTAGCTAGGCCATCTGTTGTTCTTCTTAGGTGGTTGTGGGTACAGAGGATGTAGTTTGGGTGGTTGTTGCTTGACAACTAAA
Source organism: Ctenosaura bakeri (assembly GCA_948474755.1). Classification (NCBI taxonomy): domain Eukaryota; kingdom Metazoa; phylum Chordata; class Lepidosauria; order Squamata; family Iguanidae; genus Ctenosaura; species Ctenosaura bakeri. The sequence continues at coordinate 50,884 of CAOLHI010004168.1, forward strand.
GGGAAAAATGGATGAGTAAACACAACTAGCAAATAAGATACGAAAGACAGAAAAGCTTATTTGCTGGACAAGTCCCCAGCCAGCTCTAAGGGTACATAAACATTAAACAAAGACATAATGAAAATAATAGATTAAATAAATAATAATCAAGGCAGTTGTTTCCATCTAGTAGCACAGCAGGGGACTGCAGCACTCAAAGGACAACACAAGCCTTTCATAAAGCAAAAGAGATTCCAAACTATTTTTTGTTCTGATAAATTGCGGTATCAGTCTATTGTTTTTGTTGGCTGGAAAAAATTGTGCAATGAACCACAAATGTCCTTGCTTACAGACGCCAAAAATTTGGTAAGAATTCCTTATATTTGGGCCACAATGTTTATGAAGATGCCACAGAGCAACTACTCTTGAAGAGGAATAACCACACTTTCAAAACTTTGAAAAGCCCTGGAAGTAATGAGATAGTATTCTTCAAATGTGAGAACAGAAAAGATATTTGGATCTATTGTTCTCGCACACCTGAGTTAAGTGGACATTTTATAACAAGAAGTGTGGAAGGACTTCAAGGGAGTGTTGGTAAACCTCTGGATGTTGTTGGATTCCATTTTCCATCAGCCTAAGCCATCATGAGCAATGAATGTAGCTGTTGAGTCATATGGGCCAGATATTCCTCAGCCTTGGAATCATGTAATTATAACATGATTTTCTCCAACAGCCGTTTTAAGTTATCAGTTGTACCTTAGACTGTTATCTGTAACTGTAATAATTTATCATTGCATCCAGAGATGCAGTAACACAAGTTTGTTTTATTCACTGCTCTGCCAAGCTCCTCAGAATAAGGTATGCCCATACTGCATCATGAACTACATGATGTTGCAGTTCGTTTCGTGATGAAGTTTGAGTGTACCTTATTCTGTGAAGCTTGACAGAGCAATGAATAAAACAAACTTGATGCAGCACTGATGAGGTGTTGTTCTCCTGTTGCCAGAGAAAGAATAATTGAGGTGTGTACTGTAAAACAAAGACTGGATAAACTGTGTGTGACATTGATGTCATGTCTGTGCCAGGCAGACACAGACTTTTCCCAGGCTTTTTAATCAGCTGCAAATTGATTTTATGGTGCTTTGTACTGAGTGCTTCAATGTTGTTGTGGTTTTAATGCTCTGATGCTTTAGTTTTTTGCTTTGTCTATTTTAATTTAATACCACTCTTTGGTGAGGGAAATGGCAAAGTATAAAACCATAAAAGCAATTTACATTCACAGTGCAATCCTATGCATGTGTACTTAGAAGTAAAACCTCCAGGAAAATATTCATAGGATTGCAACCTAAATATATTTAAAATATGACATTGTGCTAATAATAAAATGCAGGCTATGCAATCACTGGCACTAGGGCCTAAATGAAATGTGACATATGTGTTACACAGCTGGAATTTTGCTTTCTTTTGCCCCACCTGCAACACTCTATTGTCTTCAGGTCATTTCCAACTTATGGCAACCCTAAGACACATCTGTTAGGGGGATTTCTTGGCAAGACTTGTTCAGAGGAAGTTTTCTTTTGCCCTTCTCTGAGGCTGAGATAGTGTGACTTGCACAAGGTCGTCCTATGGGCTTCCATGGGCAAGCAGAGATTGGAACCTTGGTCTCTAGGATTGTACTCCAACGCTCAAAGCACTACAGCATGCCGACTCTTAGTCCATTCCAAAAAGCTGCCTTAAAGGCAGATTTAAGGGAGAGGGTCATGCAGAGGGCTGTGGAGGGGAGGTGGTTACTTTGCTGGTAGAAGGAGACCAGTGCAAACAGTTTAGGGCTGCTTATTACTAAGGCCATTTCCACACTAGACTGTTATAGTGCCATTATTTCACTTTCAACATCTTATGGAATCCTGGGGTTTGCAGTTTACAGAGGCCAAAGAGCTCTGTGGCTGAGGATTCTAAAGTCTCCTCCCTAAACTGCAAACCCCAGGATTCCATAGGATAAAAGTAGAATAATAGCACTATAACAGTCTAGTGTGGAAATGGCCTTTCTTTGGAGCATTTGTCAATGTTTTGAAGAATGCAGTGGGGAACATTCTCAGTACCAGAAGCCCCATTAATCGGTGCTCAGGATAAGAATTTCCATTATTGCTTTCTTAGGTCATTAACCATGATGCACAGGGAAGCTTGTGCTCCAACAAATCTGCAAGTGAGTGTGCATGGAGCTAGTCCAGCTGAGATCAGATTGTTTGTTGCTCGCTAATGATGGAAATGTACTCTGCATGTGATAAAAACTCTTTGTAGTATTTATTAGGTAATATTTAATATGTAGTGTTGTAGTATTAGTTCCAGAGCTAAACTATGATGCTGAAAACAGATTAAGCTGTTCCTCAAAAAACAAACAAAAAACAACTACATCTAAAACAAGTAACTTATTTAAGCATTTAGTTACTTTGTCCAACTTATTTTATAGTTCACTTTCTAACAGCTGCATCCTATATAGTTTGGTGCAAGCTAAGCTTATCGTAGAAGAGGGCAGAAAGTAGACTTGGATCTCTCAGTAGATCTCTGGCATCAATTGACAAATGTTTTTGACTCTTAATTATGGCAAGGGAATGGAAAGTTATTTTTTCCATCATAACTGGCCTTGTGACAGCTTATTGCTTAGCCCCAGTATTCCCCACTTGTAAAATATGACTATGAATTGGGGGAGGGGGCTTTCAGCAGGTTTTTGCTCAGCTTTATTGTCCTTTTTTAACAATTATATGTCAAAATCTATCATCCATAGAAATGTAGATGTAAATCTGCATTTGTAGATAGCTGAAGTGGGAACTGGATAGCCTTCCAGAAGTTGTTGAACTGCAGTTCCCAACATTCTTCAACATAAGCTTTGCCAGTTAGGGATGCTGGGAGTTGTAGCACAACATCTGGAGGGCTACACAATTCCCAACTCTAGTATACAGCACAGGGCTCTTTTGGATACAGTAGATAAGATTCCATCCTCTGTGCCATTTCGCATTTTTCTCATTAGTAAACTTGAGGGTTCTAGTAAAAAACAGAGCACACTGTACAAGCTTCAACTGTGTCCAGCCCCAGCTCACTGAAATCAATGGGCTTAGGCTGTGGTGTCTACTGCTACATGGAAAGGGGCTTCAGGTCCAGGTTAAGGGCTGTGTTCCTCCTTACAAATCAGTCCTTGTTTTGACATATTCTGGGGAAGCCCTTCTCTCTGTCCCAATACCCATGCAGGTACATCTGGACCATTTCTGCAGTATGCTGTTATAGGGCTTTTATTCTGCTTTCAACATCCTGTGGAATTTTGGGGTTTGTAGTTTTCCTGAGGCCAAAGAGCTCTCTGGCTGAGAATTCTAAATGCCCTTCCCTAAACTGCAAACCCCAGGATTCCAGAGGATGTTGAAAGTGGAATAATAGCACTATAACAGCGTAGTGCAGAAATGGCCCCGGTGGGAACATAGGAGAGGGCTACTCACAGACCCTATGCTGGCATCCTCTTTGCAATCCTTTCACAGGTAGGCAAAGAGCTTTTTATTTTGGGAAGCCTTGGTAGACTGATTGGTCAATGGGAAAGGGCCTTGCGTAATGTGCTGGATTTTCAGTTTGCTGTTGTCCTTTTACTGGTTTATGTTTTTAACAGATTTTACTTTGATTGATAGTTTAATTACATGTTTTTAGCTTTCACGGGCTGTGAATTTTTAGCTCCGTTGTTATATTAGCTATTATTACATATATATATATATATATTTAGTTATTATAAAGAAATATAAATAAACAAATGGTCTTGAGTGTACAGAGTGAAGTCAGTGCAATTTATTTTCAAGTCAATATGAATGAGATGTGTGTCTGCTAGACTAAACACACTCTGTGACGCCAAGTGAACTACTGGCAGCCTCAAGAATATCACAAATTATTTATTAAGCTCTACCAATTTAGTCTGTCAAAGAGCTACAGGCGAACAAACAAACAAATAACAGGAAAACAAAACAAGGCTGCTGCTGCAGGAAGGTTACAGTAGATAAATCTGTTGTGCGACGAAACTGGAGAAAGAAGCGGAAAACGTAACAAACAGAAATTTTGTAACAATCGACAACAATGCTGGGATCACCCACGGCATAAATCAAGAGTGGAAATGCAAATTCTTGGAGATAAATCACTCCATACACACACTGTGGGTACAGCATTTGACTTTTTAATTAGTTTTTTGACATCCTTACAGTGTCCACAGTCCACTCTGTTATTTATCTTTCTTCTTCCCTGCAATGACCGCAGGCTAAAAAGTCCTAGCTATCCTCATAGATACACCATCACAGATAGGAGCAGTGCGTGTGGGGTCCTCTGCAAAACTTTACAGTTGGGGGGCCACAATTTACACGCACAACATTTCTACACTACGGCAATTTCCGCACTAGGGTGTTATAACGCTATGATTCTGCTTGCAACATCCTATGGAAACCTGGTGTTTGGAGTTTCGGGGGCTCCTCCCAAAACTGCAAATCCCAGGATTCCATAGGATGTTGCAAGCAGAATAATAGCGCTATAACACCCTAGTGTGGAAATGGTCTACATTGTTATAGCGCATTTTTTCCACTTTCAACATCCTATGGAATCCTGGGATTTGCAGTTTAGGGAGAGACATTTAGAATTCTCAGCCAGAGAGCTCTTTGGCCTCAGTAAACTACAAACCTCAGAATTCCACAGGATGTTGAAAGTGGAATAATAGCACTATAACAATGTAGTGTGGAAATGGCCTTAGTAATAAGCAGTATAGTGCGGAATACATTACAGTATAGTGCAGAAATGGCCTTTGCCCCAGCCTCCATGCCATTCCTACCACTCTGCCCGGACCTCGCTTGCCCTTTCCTACAACACCCCGTCCTTCTGCCGTCCTTCTGCAGGGCGAACTCTGGACGGTCAGCCACTGCTATCAGCAGCGAGTCAATGCGCATGCGCACTTTGTGAGGCTCTCCCCTTCTGAACTTCTAGCGGACCAGGTGGATTTTTTTTCGACGCTCTTCCTTGGAGGCGCGGTTACGCCTCCTCGCCCCCCCCGAAGCAAGAGGCGCGTTCCCATCCGAGGCTCTGGAATCGATTGCTCTTCCTCGGCAGAGCCGGAAGGAAGTGCCCCAGTCGAAAGCCACCGCTTGCCGAGCTATTCATTGTCAATCTTGTAAACCATTGTGGCCGGCGCGTCGCATTGACAATCTTGTAAACCATCGTGGCCGGTGCGACGCTCGCTCGGGTCTCGTCGAAATGGTGAGAGACGGGACGGGGCGGGGGGGGCGGGGCGGCGGTAGGTAGAGGGGAAAACTGGATCGAATCCGGCGCCGAGCCTGCGGGGAGGCCGCGTTTCCCTTTGCGAGAGCGGGTCGCGGTGAGTCAGCACATCGCGGTGATGGCGGGCTTGGGGCCCTGCGAGCCCTGCTTTCCTCCCCCTGAGGGAGCCCCAAATCGGAGTGGGTTTTGTCTACCTCGCCCAGCCGCCTATTCCCGAATCCGCACAGAGGCCATTTCCGCACTAGGCTGTTATAGCGCGATGATTCCACTTGCGGCATCCTATGGAATCCTGGGGTTTGCAGTTTCGGGAGGGGCCGGCCGGCCCCTCCCGAAACTGCAAACCCCAGGATTCCATAGGATGCCGCAAGTGGAATCATCGCGCTATAACAGGCTAGTGCGGAAATGGCCAAAGACATAAGTCGCCTGTTATTTTCTCTTCTCTTCTAGCGCCGGCTCGCTCTCTTTCCTCACCCACCAGAGTTTTTCCACGCTAGATCTCTTTTAAAGCATATATATAAATAAATAAGGATCCTCCCTCCACCATTCCAGAGGCTTACGCCGGCCTCCCCCCCCCCTTGCGCCGTGTTGTATTTCCCGAACAAACACCGAGCACTTTGCTTATCCGTCGGAAAGAGGGTTGCCAGGTTTTCAGACGAGCGATAAGGGACAATCGATACGCAGGAAGGAACCGTTGGGGAGCTTGTTCCACTGAAATACCAGATGGAAGTATTGATTTAAGTCAACCCAGCCTAGTATTTCTCTGTCAAATCAATACGGTGTCCACGTGCATAAATTACACCATGCATTCATTTCTCTCTGTAGGAAAGCCCGGCTCCCCCAAATACAGGAATTTTGGGCATCTCCTTCAGTCTGTATAGAAGGAAAAGCTTTGCAGCTCTTAAATCAGTGGTTCTCAACCTTCCTAATGCCGCGACCCCTTAATACAGTTCCTCATGTTGTGGTGACCCCCAACCATAAAATCATTTTCGTTATTTTTTATTTATTTATTTATGTATTTATTATTTAGTTAGTTAGTTATTTCCAACATCAAATAGATTGGAAACACTGCCCTAAATCACTGCTCTGGGTAGACTTCTAATGCCTAAAAACTGGTAACCCTCCCCCCTTTTTTTAAGCACAGAAAGCGTCCATCAATGCCAGAGTTAAGGCAGTAGTTCTAGTTCTGAATGTTGTGTTTCCACAGTTCAAAAAGCCAGCCACTCCCAAAGGCAATGCCGAAACAGCCCACATTTTACACGAGGCGCAGGGAGGAAAGGACAGGGAGAGAGGAAAGATGGCGGCGGCATAAGCAGACGCGTTTTGTTTCACTCCCTCCCTCCCTCCCTCCCTCCCTTAAAGGGAGTGCGGACGCTGAACATACAAAAAGCGAGGAATGCAAGACAGTCGGGGCGAAGAACACAACACGTGCGTGTGGCAAGCGCCAAGGGTCCACACACAACAAAAACGAGAGGAGAAAATCATCCTGGCTATTTCTGCACTAGACTGTTATAGCACTATTATTCCACTTTCACCATCCTATGGAATCCTGGGGTTTGCAGGGGTCTCAGAAGCACTGCTCCCATTGGCTGTGAGGCCACCTTCTTTTAAAAGGGGGGGCAGGATTGAGGAGCGGCGACCCCTGTGAAATGGTCGTTCGACCCCCAAAGGGGTCCCGACCCCCAGGTTGAGAACCACTGTCTTAAATCGAAGAATCCTTTATAATAAGGGACACCTGCCAGTCCTATAGACGACAAGGTTTCTGGCTATCAAATAAGGGGCATCTCTTATAATAAATGACATTTGGCGATCCTTGTCAGGAATCAGCTGTGTGCCAAATAAGGAAAACATCCTAACACTCCATCCACCAAAGTGATCCCTCCCCAGTTCTGTGTATTCTCAGGCCAACTCCAGAGGAGGTTGCTCATCCCTCAGGAAGATTCTTTTGCTCCATTGTGGCTGCTTTTTGCTTTTTCTTTGTCATACCCCATTGCTGCCTTTTCTCCCATCTCCATTAAAAGATCCTCCATGATCCATAAAAGGGCCACATCCTTCATCATGACAACATGGTTCCGCATGTTATTCTTTTATTCTAGAGTCCACTTTGGTTCCATCCAGAGAAGAAGTTTCAAAAATCTTTAGATGCATTAGAAGTTTTCAGTCACCTGTTAATGCTAGGTTTAATTGTCTCTGAGGAGCCTTGGAAGGGGATATCTTACGTAATTTGTGGCCCTGTAGAGGACATTCCAGAGATCATGTTGTTGTAGTCTAAAACATTAACAGTGTAACACTTAATGGTAACTTGTCAGATTTTATTTAGGAGAGGATTAGAGTTTTAGATCTTTTAAAATTAAAAATTTCTCTCAGAATTTGTGGATGTAGTCCTAGCAAGAATTAAAATTAACATCATTTTTTGTCAACATTCTTAAGAAAGAGTTGTTCATGTTGTACATATTGAGATGTGTTCCTTTTGAAGTCACCTTGTTAAAAGGGGGAAGGGTGGAGGAGGGAAAAATGTGGCAGCACCTTTAAGACTGTTTTCCCCCCTGCATGAGGTTTTATGGATATAAACCCACATCTTTGGATGCAGTAGCTTGGTTCGTATCCATGAAAGTTGGTTTATATCCACAAACGTTCATGCAAAAATAAAAACCGGTTAGTCCTAAAGGTGCTGCAACATTTTTCTTTCTTCCTCCCCCTCCCTTCTTCCTTTTGATGGTGCAAGAGACTAACATAGCTCCTGCTTGGATATCTGTGCTGTGATCTTACAAGCAGGCAGCAGAGTCACTCTTGTTGAAAATGAAAGTAAAACCTCTTTTGATTTGAAAAAGTAGGGTAGCAGCTTTAGGCTTCAGTATGCTTACTACATCCGGAAGTGGAACTTTTTTTTTCCTGAGCGGTATTGCATGACTGGGTACTAATCTAAGATATGAAAGTCAAAGTTTGTGAGTTTGTCTGTGTCAGGCAGGCAAAGACCTCATATGATTGGCTGTGTCAGACAAGAAGATTCTGTGATGCCTGTGAAGATTCTATGGAATTCTGGGGTTGGCAGTTTAGGGAGAGGCCTTTAGAATTCTCAGCCAAAGAGCTCTTGGGCCTCAGGCTGGTTACTTTGGAGATGCCTAGCAGCAAGGAGGAGGGCAGTGTATTCCCTCAGGAACCCAACCTCTGTATGTTAATAACTCTGAATACAGATTGGATTGGTGAATATGAGGAGAAGTTATAGGTACTGGACAAGACAGTCTGGGGAATTAGAGACACAGGATCTGAAGTCTTTCTAACAAGTATTACCTATGCGAAAATAAAATCCTGGGCAACGCCGGGTATATATGCTAGTTAGTTATAAAATGTTATCTCGGAATTTCCATTGATGCCCTTGATTTATAATCATCACTAAGTATCCAAGGCACTGCATTTGTCTACAATTACTTTCAGTAATTCTGACTTCTTTTTTCTTCCCTGTATTTTAAATTGTTTCCCTCTCTATTTGCCCTGGGTTTACACTGTACACCTCTTTGGCATTTTGCAGTTGTTAAGGTTTCCTATCTTCTATTATTTTAAAAAGTCATGCATGCTACCTTGTTCAGATTTCTTTGAAAGAAAATATGCATCTCTCTGCATTATCAGTTGAAATAGCTTAAAATACCAGTTATTTTGTATGTATTAAAATTTTAAATGGCTACAGACATGTTAAAATCTTCTTTACTAAAAAGTAACTGTTTCAGTTGCAGAAGCAAACACATTGGAAAAGACAAACTGTTATGCCTGCTCATCTTAATGGATTGTTTTTCCTTTCCTTTAGTTCCGTAATCAGTATGACAATGATGTCACTGTTTGGAGCCCCCAGGTATTTTGTTTTATTACTCATTATATATTTACTTTACTTTTCTCATGGTTATGATAAGAGCATTAGAGGATTTGTACCTTGTTTTTGTAGCCAAATGAATGTGATAGTGAAGAGTTGTACACATTAACTGTAGATAATGTGGCAGATGTGATCATGATTTATGTGCTTTTTCTGATTCAAAAGAAATGTTTGAGTAAGTATATGTGTTCTGTTTGTTTTTAAACAATTTGGTTGCCTTTGGGTTGCCTGATTAGTACTCACACATGGAAACAAGAGGATTTGCAGATTAATATAAGCCATTGATTTCTCATGAATATAATAAGCCACTTGTATTTTTTTATTGGCTGAGTTTTGGAATAATAAGGGGATAAACTTGGATGGGAGACCAGCAGTGCGTACCAGGTGCTGTAGGCTTATTCCAGGGGAAGGAACTGGCAAACCTTGCAGTATCCCTATGAAACTGATGGGGTGTCCATAAATCGACTTGAAGAAACATACAAACGCACAATGTTGGAATAAGAGATTTTTGACCGCTCAGAGTGGTGGATCTTTGGGAAGGGTGTGATGTTGAGAGAGTCTAAGTCAAAGGCAGTGAATTGGTGGCCTTCTAGAGGTTCTTGGGTTCCCCTCAGTTTTATCCAGTTTGGGCTGGAGTTAGTGGTAGTGGCAGTTTGTTGTATCTGAAAAGCTGATTCCTTCATCTAAATGTAATTCAAATTGCCATATTGCCATGTTAACTCAAAAGTCCTTGAATGAAGATAGATCATTATTGCAAGTTGTTGTCCATTTGGATTTCTCTCTGTATCTCAACACTGCAACCTTACCAGGGCTAATGGTATTGAAAAAAAAAACCTGCTCACTGTCCATCCTCTTAGTAGCAGTGCACACACAAAAGCCTTGGGGAGCAAATGTGGTAATTATAGTAAGTGTATGGCTTACATTTTTTTGTAATAGGTCTCCAGAGCCATTGTGGAATACATGAAAACATAACAGTTGAACAGTGTGATCTTTAGCAGAGTAGAGCAAGAAGGCTGGTTTTAGTTCATTTGAAAAATTCATTCTTTTTAATCATAGTTATTAAACGGTAGTGAATTCATTTGAAGATTCTTCATGTTTATGAGGAGGTACCTTCTGCTTTTTGCTCTGCAGGGCCGAATTCACCAAATTGAATATGCAATGGAGGCTGTCAAGCAAGGTTCTGCAACTGTTGGGCTGAAATCGAAAACACATGCTGTTCTGGTTGCATTAAAGGTACACTGGAGAGTAAACTTTGGAGAATTTCTTGTTTAAGAATTGAAAATGTAGTATGTGTGTATAGATACTGGAGCTATTTTGGGGGGCAAGTTGCTGATAAAGTATTTTGTGTATTGTCGCATATATTCTGTATGCCATGGTAATGGTTTCAGGTACATTTTTCAGTTCTCAGTCTTCAAGCTTACAGTTGAACATGGTACCTGAGGCATGATTATTTATTATCACTGTAAGTGTTTTGAAATAATAGATTATGATGTTTTCAGTGCCAAATAATTACACAGAGCTGATCTTTTAACTAGTCTCAGAACGAACTTGAAAGAAAGTAAGAAAGGAATTTAATTACTAAACTGAGTAGGCTTTGGTTCTCAATAACCATAAGCTTAGTTGATTACAAACACATGGTAAATGTTGATAATGAGCTTTTCTAGGTTGGTTGGAAAAAGTGTGAAGTCTTTCAGTGTCGCTTTTTGAGTTCTGCCAGTTGTTGTCTGAGCGTTCCCTTATTCCATTTTTTGGAGGGCTTTTTGTAGTGATTTATTGAATCAGCACTAAGGAACTTTGAAAGTACAGTAGTTGTTTAAAACAACAACAGCAACAGAGCCTGGTTTGCTGGAGTGGTCCTGTATTCTTTAGGGCAATTTTATTCCTCTCTGTTTTTTTAAAAAAATTCTTAGTAATGTACTTTTAACTCTAATTTTTTAAAAAAAGGAGAGAAAGGAAGAGAAGAGGAACCATGTTTTTGTTCTTTTCTGAATGGAAAAGAAACTCACTTGGAGTTAAAATTGCCAGAAAATAGTTTGAGACAACAGAAATATTGTTTGGATATTAAGAAACAAAAACCAAGCAGAAATACAGCAACAAATTCCACATCCTCCAACAACCTCCCAGTATATTGGCCCATCTTGGAGAAGCTCAAGCACTTTAGTAAATCTATTCACAGTGGTGAGCATGATGCTATTCTATGCCAACATACTAACTGGTCAGCTTGGAAGCTGAAAAATTGGGTGGGGTTCACGTTGGCAGCTTCAACATAGGGTGGAAGACTGGGATTGTTTCACAGCTGAATGGCAAAATTGTCTAAAGAAATATGGCCATCCAGTGTCAGATTAACAACCTCTAAACTTGCTGGTCCTTTCTGTTTCATAATAGAAAAAATAGATGAGGGAAATGTTAAACATCACTGTCTAAATGTGCCCCATACCCGAAGCTCGTGATGTTCAACCACATACACTCCTGCCTGGCCTTTCCAGGGAAAGCCAGCCAAAATGACAGACTTTGGGACATATTTCTTGCGATAATTAAAATAATCTCCTTTCATGAGCTTTGTTTCTTTTGCCAAATGTAGCAAATTGATGTTTTTAAGGATCAGATATAGTCAGGTGGTACAATACATGGACTTCTTGTGCATGAATCGAACAGAGATTATGTTCATGGAAAGGAAATTTCCCCCCTCTGCCTTCCCTCTGCAGTCTCTTCCATGCCTGAAAAATGGATCCTGAAGGTTGACCTCCTTTGGGAGTGGAGTGGGATAGGGTAAGAGGGAAGTTAGAAGAAATTATCTTCTCTGTGTGAACAGAGGAACAAATCTAAGCCATGGTTTGAATGAAGATGGTCCCACATTTGCTCTAAGCATCTACTGTTAAATGGATTCCAGTTTCTGTGAATGATTCCTCTCTATGATGCAGCTACAGTGTTTGGGCAGTGTAAAGCAGCTTAATGAGTCCAAATAGGCAATGGATTAATGCATAAAAGACTGAAGCTTCTTCTATCAACTCATGTCCATACCTACGATGGATATTTAGAGAACTGTGAATTAACAGTTCTTGCTGTCATAAATGTGTATTTGACTCACAATCAATTTTTGTTTATTTAGAGGGCACAGTCAGAACTGGCAGCTCATCAGAAAAAAATCCTCTACGTTGACAACCATATTGGAATTTCAATTGCTGGACTGACTGCTGATGCACGACTCCTATGGTAAATTTCCCAATGCTACAATTGAATGTGAATTTCATACCAAACTGTAGTCACATTTTGTGGGTCTGTGTTGGGTTCCCAGGTCATTCTCTTGCTCCTTGAGGGAGGATATCTTGTTGGAAAGCACTTATTCTAGTTCTAATGTTAGCATTTATTTTGGGTCAGTAATGTACTTAGATGCTAAATAAAGCTCCGAATGATACAGCGGTCTAAGAAAATGTATTCAGCGAGTCTGTAGTCCTGTGTAAGCTTAGGAGTCTCCCACTGTAGGAGTCTCCCACTCTAGAATAAGGTGTGTTGCCTATGAGCTGCCTCTGGTCCTTGGAGTGAGGGATCCAGTGTGACCTTTGGCTGCCATTGACTTTCTAAAAGGGCCTGCACTCCATAATTTTTTTGAACAAAAAGTTATAGCAAATAGCAGTTACAGCAATAGCAGTTACATTTCTATACCGCTTATCTGTACTAAGCACTCTCTAAGCAGTTTACAATGTGTTTAGCTAATTGCTGCCAACAAGCTGGGTACTCATTTTACCAACTTACGGAAGGATGGAAGGCTCAATCAACCTGGAGCCCAGCAGGATCAAACTCACAGTATTGTGGCTGCAGTACCAGCATTTAACCACTGTGCCCCCAGGGCTCTTGGGGTTTTTGCTTTAATAATGCAATTTTAGAGGTTTAAAAAGCAACAACTTTGTGGGGCTATTACATGCTGTTTGGGGAACTCTACACTGGAAACAGCCACTTGCCCAACTGAACTGTGTGACAGCCAGAAGTAATGCATCATCACTTCTGGTCACCCAAAATGGTGGCTGTGACAACACCCCATGGCCCTCCAGAGCTCTGGAGGAGCCAAAATTTGGGTGGTGTGGTCCTTACAGTTCTGGAGTGTGTCCATCCCTGATTTGAAGGATAAATATTTTAACTGCCATGCATAGGGATAGTCTATATGTTGCTTTCAGAACAGTTTATGGTATACATATTTCACAGTGAGTAAACGTTTTCAAAGATTTTGCACATTACAATAGTAAGGATGTAACTAAGACTGAAACATTGGCAATGGACATACAGTGGCTTTAAGGTTCAACTGGATCTTGAAGGCCTTACCTCTAGTCCACATCTAATATTTTTACTAGCTTATGTTTGTCTCAAAAATAATCTTCCAACTAAGAGGTAAATCTGTTTTTGCCTCTCTCATTAATACCTGCCATTTATAAACTACATTTCAGTGAGCAAACCACTTTTCTCCCCATAACCCCATCCCACCTGTATTGCCCTTATATTGAACCTCTATTGTGGGCAAATAATGGGGGGGGTACCCCTCCATTCATTGAATAAATATGCAAATGGGATCACAGGGGATGGCTTCACTCTCTGTATGTTGCCACCACATTCCCCCAATGGATAGCAGCTTGATGTTTATCAAGAAGAGTTCTTTCTGCATACCGAGAGATGTGACTATTTGGTGCAGCATGGCAGTTATGCCCCATGTTTGCCATGAGTGTATGGATGGGACAATGTATATATGTATAAAAATTGGCTGAAGGCATTCAATAATTTCATGGCTGAGGTGAGATTTGAACAGAAAGCTACATCCTCCTGGAGGTGAGAAGTCTTGTACTTTTTGTCACTGTGCTCCATTGGCTCTATTGCATTCAAGCAACATCATTCAATATTTTTATAGGGCAATTCTATTAAATATTAAAGCTGTAAGTGAAAGGAAATCCATGTGCAACAAGTTGACTGTTAGTGTGTACTGTTTTTTTTTCTTTTTCAAACTTTGCAGCAATTTCATGCGTCAAGAATGTCTGGATTCTAGATTTGTATTTGACAGGCCTCTTCCAGTGTCTCGACTAGTATCTCTGATTGGAAGTAGTATCCTTTTTTGGGAGATGGATATTTTGGAAAATACATAGTTGGTATTATGATGAAGATGAGGATCATGATGATGAGTAGTAGTAGCAGTAATAATATTTGTATATTTTTCTTCGAAAGGATTCAGAGCGGCTTACGGTACTTTTAAAAATGAAAACATAGTTAAAAAATCATGAAATATAAAAGTTAAAATGCAAATTAAACAACCTAATAGTAACTAAAACAGAGTTAAAATATATATATAAAGACAAATTGCAAATTTTACATAAATTGCAAATAGCTAGCACCTTTCATCAGCCAAGCAATGATCCTGTATTTAATGCCTGCTGAAATAAAAATGTCTTTGCTTGTCTACTCAACAGCTGGACAGCAGTCTGAGATAATACTTAACAACTGGGCAATGGTCTTTTCTTCTTGATTGTTTGATATATTGTCTTCAGGGAAGCTGAGTATTCATTGGGCAGTTTGGTTTAGCTTGAGTTCCCTCTGGTGTGTTTTACTGGTTCTGTTTGAAAACTTTTTACAAACAATTGTTTTTAAAGCTGTTTTTAACTATTGTTTTAACTGTTACTTCATGTTTTATGTATTTGTAAGCTGCCTTGGGTTAGGACTGAAAAATAAATTAATATATTCCATAGACAAGTTAAATGTAAACGTATGAACTAGAAATTTAAGACATATTCCTTAGCATTTTCAAGAAACACAGATACCAACACAACGATATGGCAGAAGACCGTATGGTGTGGGACTTCTCATTGCAGGTTATGATGTAAGTACACTGGTTGCTGTTCACTGATTTTGTAAGAAAAATCTGCTGGCAGATACATTGTTCATATTCTGTTCAGAGTTTTCCACCTCTAAAGAAGTGTGAAGAAACATGTTCAGAATCTTCCTACAGGTTGTGAAACGGCATATGGTGTAAATATCTTAAGTGTGGACCTTGCATAGGAAGCATGAAGACGGGGGTACATATATGTGTACCTCAGTTAATAAAGTAGTCATGTTCCTGGGCTTTACTTCTTTAACAGAAACTTTGGTAGAAATAACATGAAAAGAATAGTAGAGTAGGGATAAGTGTTTACACCACAGCAAAGAAAAGCAAGTCAACATTTTTCAGCAGACTTTGTCCAAAACTAATATTATGTCTATCTGAAATGAAACAACTAAGTCAAACATATTTTGAGCCTTCTAGTGACCATTTCAGTCTTCTTACAAAATGCATCTCAAGATGATTTTTTTTTCTTTCAACAGCCTCCACTTTTTTATATTTTCATTTTGTTGGCAAAACTTACAGAAATATGCTTTTTTGGCATGCCACGGAAGCTGGAGAAGCAAACTAATCTGCTTTCCCTTTTTTCCTGTTTTCCTTTACATAAATGCTCAGTGAGCAATTCTGGGGACAGCTGTTTACCTTGCCTGTTGTATGTACGCACAAAAAACTTTAGTATGATAATCTGAAGTAGAATCCCATTCTTCTCCAGGTCAAGCTTTATTGTATTGTTTATTGCAGACATGCTCCTGCAACCTCACACTTTCTCAGCACTCCTCCACCATCCTCCCAGTGGCAATGCTGGAGGAAAAACTTGCAGCTAAAACAGAAGACAAAAGGGTGGGCCTGGTTGGGCTGTCATAAAAAGGCTTTGTGAAAAGGAGCTGCTTTGTCAGAAGCACTGTTAACTGAGATGTGCCCATACTGTACCGATATTTATACATCTTACACTTGTGCTGAACACAGTGATATAGAATGTTATTGGCCTCCAATGGTGTTTCTCCTACTAGAAGAAAATTTCCTTTTGTCTTGCTAGGATATGGGCCCCCATATCTTCCAGACCTGCCCTTCTGCAAATTATTTTGATTGCAAAGCCATGTCCATCGGTGCAAGATCCCAGTCAGCTCGAACTTACTTGGAACGGCACATGACTGAGTTTGCTGACTGTGAGTGTTTGGCTTCTCCTTTCTGATTGTAGGATGTTATTTTGCTTATATTTTATATTTTGAATATTTTGTCGTTTTTCTGGTTCAAGGGATTTGGTGGCTTCTTGCTGACCAGATATTTGGCTACCTCTCACTTGCCCAATAGTGTCTTGAGGCATACTTCCACTAAAAGAGAAAGAACTCAACCCTTCTGGATTGGTTATTCATGTATATATTTTGCAGGTAATCTGGATGAGCTAGTTAAACATGGACTTCGTGCTTTGAGAGAGACACTACCTGCTGAACAGGATCTGACTACTAAGGCAAGTGCAAGGTCTTCTCTTTTTTGACGTTTGTCCTGCAATGGTAGAACGTGGTTAATAGTAGCTGTGTACAATATGGAAGTGCACTGAGTTCAGTTTGGGTAAGCAGGAGCCAATATTCATATACCAGTAAATAGTGAACATGTTTCCTAGAATGCACAAATGATTAGACAACTATTGGATTTAAAAATCTAAAGTGACAGTCCTTTATAAAATCAAGTAAGTGTTGGGTTTGATAGAGTGCTAACTATGACTGAATTCCTGTGCCTAGTACTTCTGAGTCAACCTGACCAGTGAGGGACCTTGCACTGAGTCAAAAGTGTCAAGGTCTGTCTTGTGCTTGTGTTGCCAGAATGCCTACTTCTTGCAAAACATAAAGAACTGATGTGTAGCACACATCTTTGCATCATTTTACATATTATGAACATGTTTAAGGGAGTGTGTGTGCCTGCCTGTAAATAACAACTGTGATCTGTACTGGGAGCTCTAAGAGATAACTGTTCTCGTCCACCCCCAAACCCACCCTTTCTTAGCTGTAACCTCCTGAACCTGGCCATTTCCTTGTCATGGAAGAGCCAGGGTAGCAGAAGATAAGCCTGCATCTGGCTTCCTATAGCTGGACACACAGTCACAGGCATCTGCAAGAAACTTCAAAGATCCTTGCAGATGATGTCTTCGCTCTGCATTTAGCTATAGGAAGATAACTAGACACTTGTTTGCTGGTGCCCCTATTGACCCAGTATGTGGCCAGTTTTGCAGAGTTGCACTTGAGAAAAGGTGGCGGGGGGATGGGGGAGGAATTTTGGACATTGAGTGATTGGTATTGAATTCTAAACTCTGCAGTGAGTGAAAAAATGGGTTGCCATGTCATACATTTGTAACCATTGACCATTTGTAACACACCAATAGTTGTCAAATGGAGAAAAGAAATGTTATTGCCTCCTTTTCCTGCCTTGTTTCTTGGTTACTTCTCTGCTTTCTTTTTTTGTGGGGAGGCTGGACACGCACTTCCTGTCTGCAGCAGTACTCTCTCTGAAACATCCTGAATAAGCAAGATGCAGATCTGTGACTCCAGCAATGTTATTTTCTGCTCCTGCATGATTTTTTACCATCTTTGCTTGATGAAGTAGCCAGTAGGCTTTGAAAGCAAGCATGATTTTAGCACCTTCTGGCTAATCCATTATTTACTTATTAAACTTACACCCCATCTTTCTCCCAGATGAGATCCAAGGCAGTGATACTAAAGGTATCACCAGTGTCTACTTTGGTTTTTGGAACTTGTTGTACTATATATTTTACATTGTTACCATATATTTTACATTGTTTTTGATTGAGAACATATTTCACATGGAGGCAAATCTGTGTGTCATTGCACATTATGCAGTGGGTCCCTTTCCTGAACATGTTGCTGAACATGTTGCACAGTGTTGTTCCTCTGTATGGGGTTGCTTAGTGCTAGCCTAGTGTAACTCCACCAGCAGATATCTATGCTGTGCTGTGGTAATGTAAGATTATTACCATATTCATTGCATTGATCTAAGATCAGGATAACAGATCCTTTGGAGCTCCTCCTTGGTGCTGTTCCATGTACTATTCCTTTACAGATACAGAATTGCAAGGACATAGGATTCTGCCTTTCTAGTAGGTCATTATGGGACATTTTTTGTCATCTGAGGGGCAGTTTGTTTGACTTTGACTTATCACTGCCATTAAACACATGGCTTGGTCAGGAAGTGTATCCTGCTACCTGATAGAGTTCTTTGCTTTTATCTGTTTATAAATGTACCTGGCTTTTTAACCAGTTTCTAAACATGAGTTTTCAGATTCTTCTCTTTTGCTATCACAGGAAAAAGTGATGTACAGTTTTTATAAACTAATGAATATGGAACATGTTTTATGTCATACTGTACATAGCTTATGAAAAAGACTAATTTTTGATGACCTTCTGCAAGATTGTTGTCGTGTAAACAAGACAGTCTTAAGTCTTCGTGACTGCTATTTTCATAGATGTGCAGGGCCACGCATGCTCTGTTTGGCTTACTGGGAAGTTGTAGAGAATACTGCAAGCAGAGATCACAAGATGAACTTAATTTCTCAATTTTAATTTAACAGAATGTTTCTATTGGGATTGTTGGCAAAGATATGGAATTTACTATTTACGATGATGATGATGTTGCACCATTCCTAGAAGGCCTTGAGGAAAGGCCACAGAGAAAGGTATGCACATTTAATGCCAACATAATTTGTAGAATACCTTATTATACTCTTCTTCTGGGCTTTGTTACCCTTCTTACTCCAAATATATATTTTAAAAAAAATCTGGGCCTGGCCACATGCTGCTATCTTCCCTGAGGCCTTTTTCTAGGTTCCCCTATGTTCAGAGATTAGATTAATGATGACAGCTGAGATCTTTCTGTATTGCAGCATCTTGTCTGCCAAAGGCTCCATTCAGGGTAGTTTTCTTAGTGTTTACATTGCTCTTTTTGCACCAGACAAATACATTTTCATTTATCCAGGCTTAAGTGACCTTCCTTGTTTTTGAATCACTGCTGAATGGTTCTCTTGTTTAATAGTTCAAAGTTGCAGGCTTCTTCTCTCTTGATCTTCTCTGAAGGGGTCCCCTAATGTTTAATAGCATGTTTCGGCGTTGGTGCTACAGTAAAATGAGGGAGTAGAGTGAGGGATATATTCTTCCAATTTTGGCCATTTCATTGATGAATGAGTGCCATTTGATTTTTCCCTTGTTTAAATTGTGATACTTATTTGTGAATTGTTAGTGTCTTTATGGAATGCTGTCTTTGGATTGGAAAGTGTGGAAAATAAATAAATCTATTTCTGCAGAGTAAATAGTGTTTAGTAACTGAAATGGTTAGTAATAAGCAAGTTATTCTGGACTGCCTTCGTTGGATTTTTCTATCACAAAAGCACATTTATCAAAACAGCTCTTTTGGTTGGAGGGAACTGGGAATTTCAGCTCCTTATTTTTTATTAGAAGATCAAACATTTACAGTTAAAGCAGTACTGCATGATTTTCAGACTTGTGAATCAATTGAGAAGTACATGAATATTATAAAGAACCTCCTCACCTCCACCAGAAAATGCAAGCATCTTTTGGCTTTGGAATATGTTTAGTTATTGGTGCAGGAGGATGGAATATTGAAGATTAGATTTTATACTTACTTCTATAGCCTCTGTACTGGATAGTTACACATTTCAGCATTTCTTTATGAGATTTTATTTTGCAGTTTGTTATCAGTGACACACAGAACTGTAATACTTGCCTATTTTTTATCCTTTCAAGGCTGCTCAACCTGCTGAGGATACAGCAGAAAAGGCTGAGGAACCAATGGAACACTGAATTCTGTGCATGAAGTATGAGTTTACTCCAGTTGCAACAATGCAGCAGCATTCATGTGTATTCTGGCAACATGAGATAAATGTATATTGTAGTGACATGTTCTAATAAGTCAGTCTTCAAAATGTATTGCCAAAAATCTTACACTGGCAGTGGAGAATTAATAAACTGACCATTTCTCTTGAAAAGAAAAGATGTCATTTTCTAAAAAAATAAAAAGTATGGAATACTGTTTTATATGAAAAAGTTGCTTTATATCAAAGCATCTGAGAATAAATTTGTTTCTTTCTTGAAATGTCTTGCTTTGACTTCTATTTTTATCTGATAAGTCAGAGAAACATCAGTCATTTGATACTATTATTCTTACTGTCATGATGTTCATTTTAGTTTTAAAAATATGGCATCAGTTTATTAGTTTCTAATATGAGGAACATCACAGAAAGAAAGTTTCCTATCATTTCCCACTGCCTGCAAAGCTCCTGAGGTTCAGAGGACTTTTCTGAACAATGTGAGATCAGGAACTTGACTAAGTTGGGAGTTTCCACCTAATCTTTGGCAATCTTCCAACTTCATGCTACTCAGGAAGGTCCCTTTCTTTGGATGTAAGTGACTGCAGGCAAAAGTAGAGAATGGGAAAATATCACTTTGTGCACTTAAATTACTTTACAGTCAACCCAAGCCATACTGTGCTTCTTTGAATCAGCTTATCCCTTAAAAGTATATAATTGAGAAACGAGAATGAATGAAGTTTGACCAATAAAAAACTCTAATAGGGCTGCCATATTGCATTAAGATTTGTTGTTTTAGAAAACAAAATAACCTAAGTCAAATTCAATTCCCAATAAACTGCTTAATTTCACAAAGTATAGTCGTTCTCAAAAGCCAGATACTTATATAGATCAAGTACTTAAATAATTGGAATATAATGGAACCATTTTTTTCTGACTTGCGTAAAACAAGAACTAGGTACTTGTTTATTACTAAAGACTCAAGGATTTTAATAATGAATAGATCTGAATGGCTGCATTGTCTTTATTTTTCTTCCTTTCTAATCCAGGCCTTTATTATGGCACTGTAGTGCAATACTGGACATGCTAGTGCAGTCGTTCTCAACCTTTGGTATTCCAGGTGTTCTAGACTTCAGCTCCTAGGAGTCCCAGCCAGCTTGGCCAGTGGTGAGAAATTCTGGGAGCTGAAGTTCAAAACATCTGGAAGACAAAAGGTTGAGAACCACTGTGCTAGTGTCTTTCTGTCTTGTGATAGGTGTTTACAATGCAGAAAAGTGATTTTTTTTAAAAGAGGCAAGAGACTACAGTACACAGTAATACTTTAGAAAATTGTTAGGAGTTTGACTGACTTCCATGAGAAGCTTTTGCAACAAGTAAAGATGAATAACGACTGCTCACCCCTGCCAAGTTGTTTATACAGATGGCAGTCCTCCCTGTTACCCACCTTTTCCCTAAAACCTTTAAACCATACCTAAGATGGCTATGATACTGGATTACCAAATTCTATTCTGTGTTGGGTTTGGGGCTGTATGTGCATGGCTGAATTGCCGTTAAACCATCAACTAAATAATAGGCATAGGTATAAAACAATAATAACAAACATTTATTGAATCACAGATTGATTCAAATAGCAAGCATGTAAGCTAGCTCTCTACTTCTTTCTATGTAGCAAATTGTTTCCACTTTAAGCTTTTTTTGGACTCCCTCCTCATTTTCTTCCTTTTAATTTTCCCTTCTCTCATCTCACCTCTATTTCAACCTGTTTTCAAGGCCAGATCAAGGTGACTGGGACCCTGAAACATTTCCAAATATATAAGGATCTCTTTCTGCCTTTGCATGACCTATTCTGGGAGTGGTGGTATAGATATTAATTCAGGAAATAAATGAAATATAGAGTGTGATAGGGGCACCCAAATCATCATATGCAAGCCAATTTTCAGCCTGGCAGCTGCAGAGACACTTCATAGTCTATCTGCTCTGCAGATTTACTCAATTATTGAAGTAACACATGATTTATAGATAGTATCAGAAATATTGTAAGATTCAAGAAATAACTGGGAAAGAAAAAGAAGCAAATAATACCATTTTCCTTCAGCACTGTGACCCTTTACTTGTGTGTGGCTTGGACAAATTCCTGCAATTGAACCATGTATAAACTAGCCCATATCAGTACATATCTCTCTTCTTTCCTCCCTTCCTCATCTGATAAATAACCAGTCTTTTTCTTGTTTTATATTCTCCCTGCCCCCGCCCCCCGAAT
Organism: Ctenosaura bakeri; assembly: GCA_948474755.1. Taxonomy (NCBI): domain Eukaryota; kingdom Metazoa; phylum Chordata; class Lepidosauria; order Squamata; family Iguanidae; genus Ctenosaura; species Ctenosaura bakeri. The sequence goes on from CAOLHI010004168.1 coordinate 72,956, forward strand.
TCCCTTCACAGCATTCTGGGGGTTGAGACTGGCTGGCTCTATGTACAATAGGTAGTCTTGTGCTCTGTTTTCCTATCCCAAGCACAGGACAGGAAAAATACTTGCATTGCATCCAAATGGCTAATTTAATCCAGTGCTTCTCATTGATATAAATGGAGCATGAGCCATTATTAGTGTGTTTTGGCTTACATTAATGGCTTTGATCCATACAAATTTTGCTTTATATGTCTACTCAGATGTAAGTTCAGTAAAGTTTACTTTCAGTTAAGTATATATTATAGTTCATTGAATTTAAAGCTTACTGAAATCAGTAGGAGTTTCCAGTCTCAGAATCATTACAGTACCAGCTCAATATGTTTGGATTTTAAGTTGGTCAGTTTGACTTGTGGGTTTATCTTTTTTTTTTTAATTATTGTGTTGTATTTGGTTGTTATGATGAGTTTTGCCTTTATGTATCTTGGTACATAATAGGGTTGCCATAAGTCAGAAACAACTTGAAGGCACACAACAATAAATGTAATTTGTATACTTGTACACACGCTTGCTCTCTAAATTATAAAATGGCTGATCATTTGTGGGTCTCAACAGGGGATATTGTTCTCTCAACTGTAAGGGAAGTGTTGGACATTTCTCTGTTGCAATATCATTTCTGCTCATTGTAATACACAACTGGATCAGCAGTATCATATTCCCCCTTTAAACCACTCACTTCTTTTTGGTAACATTTTAATGGACGGGATCCAGAATGTGTCTCCCATGGGCGTAAGCACTCTAAAAAGCTTAGGGACTTTATGGAACAATGTAAAGGACTTAGTCAGTGGAAGCTGCAAAGGGAGGAGGAAACTTGATATTTGACTCTTTTCCTCTTTTTCACTGACAGGAGAGTTCACCGACATTCAATTTCTCTCCTTTTTCTATACCTTCAACACTTTTCTTCCCCATCCCTTGCTAGTATCTGTACATTTAATGTGCAGTTACATGATATGGCCAACAGCTCAACCACGGACAATCAGGTGGCTAGGAGTTAAAACCAGACTGTTGATTTATCTTCTTTAACAAAAAGATTTACTACCTTTTTCTTTTTAAAAAAGGAAGAGTGGCAGTAATAGTTGATACCATCTCAACTTTTATTAGCCATAGAGCAGTAACCTAGGAAACTTTTTGAACAGGATATTGTTTTCAAAAGCAAGCCAACTACTAGATGTTGTTTGCTCCCCAGCAAGTGAATTTAGGACTGCAGACTAAGCTTATTAGCTGTGGCTCAATAATGGGCAAGATGTTTTATGCATGCCTGCTCAGAAGTAAGTCTTAGTCAATTCAATAAGACTACCTTCAATCTTATATGCACATAAGATTGTAGTCTTCATGTGCTATGCATGCCATTCTACACACTTCTTGGTGCATAAACCCTGCTGACTTTAATCAGGCTTAATTCTGAGTAGTGTTTGGCACTATTCTATCCATACAAGAGAGCTTATAATAAAAATAGAAGCGGGGGAAAAGCATAATTTTTCCGGTGACTTTCACTGGTTGCAGTGTCTCAGCTGTTTCTGGCTGATTCGGGTAGTTATGCAAAGAGTTTCTAAATTAGATTCTTTATGCAACGTAGAGCGATCGCCATTATTCAAGATGTAAAAATCATGTTATTTTCTTGCTAACTTGAAGAACTTTTTTTAAATTACAAACCCTCCCTAAAAGTTGAGAACAGCTTTTAGAAAACCATCATTGAAACATTTGTCATGTGCCTCCAGATCACCTCTGACTTATGGCAACCCTCTTATGAGGTTGGGATTTTTTTGTTGCTGTTTTAAGGTTTTTTGTTTTTGGCCAGGATTTATATAGAAGAGGTTTACCTTTCTCTAAGGCTGAGAGAGTGTATCTTTCTCAAGGTCACCAGATGGTGTTTCATGGCTGAGCAGGGATATGAACCTTCCTCTCCCAAATTCCTAGTTCAACATTATGGCCTTTTCCGCACTACACTCTTATAGTGGGATGATTCCACTTTCAACATCCTCTGGCATCCTGGGGTTTGCAGTTTCGGGAGGGGCCAGCCAGCAAACCCGAGGATGCCAGAGGATGTTGAAAGTGGAATCATCGCGCTATAAGAGTGTAGTGCGGAAAATATGATCGGCATAGCACTCTGTTTCTGAAGCAGACATTCAAAATTGGAAGCCTGAATACACAAGTAAGGTAATTTTAAAAGCACTCAGCTGAAAGTTAAAGACCCACCGACCCAACAGAAGATCTTAGTAACTGAGTTAGGGGACAACCCTTACATTTTACCAAAGCCCTTTTGACTTCAGTATATAGACACCCACTAAGACTAAACAATATCCCACTAGCAGTGTTCCTTCCCAGCAAACACCACAGAAGAGAAACGAACAAGGGGAAGACTATTCAGAAGGCCCGAAACCCTGTTGCTGACAGAATCAATGGGCTTTGCTTGTGTTCGTTTACCATTCAGCAGCTGAGTCAATGGTTCCACTATATTTAGCACTAAGAGCTGGAATTAAGGAACTCGTTTTATGGAGATAAACGCCCAGTATTTTGGTTTAAAAGTGACCCTGTCGTTCATTACTGGAAGGCGGAGCACTCGCGCTCAACGGTACACTTGACGTGCCACATACATTTCCATACTACACTCTTATAGCGCGATTATTCCACTTTCAACATCCTATGGAATCCTGGGCTTTGCGGTTTAAGGAGGGGCCAGCCAGCCCCTCCCTAAACTGCAAACCCCAGGATTCCATAGGATGTTGAAAGTGGAATAATCACGTTATAAGAGTATAGTGTGGAAATGGGAAAAATGAAACGCTCCGCTTCGGCCCACCCCGCCCTGCCTGCGGTGGGGGGGGAATGTTAGCGGCGCGGAAGAGGCCGAGCTTTCTCTCAGCACAGGAAGCCCGCCTTTCCGCGAATGGGGGAGGCGTGTCCTGTTCGGGCCGCCGTACCTCCGATGTGGCCTATGCGCGGAGGGCTTCCACGTCAGCTGGAGTAGGCAGCAGCGTCCACAGAAGCAGGAAGGGGGGAGCGGAGGGGCCCGAGGAGACCAACTGAGGGGGCGGCGGCGGCGGCGGCCGCGAGGGAGCACCGACCGTTGGCCGAGTCCAGGTTGAGGATCCATCGCTGAGGTGAGGGCCACGCCTGAAAGCCGTCTTTAGGCGCCCTGGGCGCGCGGAGGACAACGGTAGGGCCGACGAGGAACTGAGGGAGGGGGAAGGACAACGGGGGGATTTCCTCGGCGCCTGGTTAGGATGAGGGGCTGCGGGTCCCGGGTTGCACGGAGAGCGCCCTCTTTCTCTCTGCGTCAGCTCTCCCTGTCCGAGGTCCCGGCTCCCCAGTGGCTTTGCGGGGCCTAAAAGCGATCAGCCCCCCGGGATATTGCCAGAGTATCCCTTGGCCCCCCGTCCTTCTGCGGGAGCTGAGCTGACCGGGCACGGATTCTTCTTCTCAGTGTCCGATATTCTGAGTACCGACACGGCGATGGTGGGATGTTCCTTTGGGTTAGGTAAATACAGAGGACAGAAATGTCCAGTGGGGACATGGCAAGTTTCTGCCCGTGCGAGATCCTTCTTTGCATTAAAGTATCTGTATTTTTATTTCTTTCCCATGCTTGCTTTTGCCTTAGGAAAGAAGGTTGTTTTTTAAAAAAAAGCATGTCCAAATAAGCTATGTAATAATAATAATAATAATAATAATAATAATAATAATAATGATAATAATAATAAAATTTATTTCTATCCCGCCTCTCCCAATGGATCGAGGCGGCATTAAAAATATATAAAAACATTAAAACATTAAAATGCACCCTATCCTCCCCACCCTCCAACCCTTCTATCCCCCTAAAACATATTAGTTAATTAAAACAAATTAAAAACAAGATTAACACAAAAGACAATGATGAGAGGCGGTGGAACACTAATCTGGGAAGGCCTGTATTGGTTCCAGTGTGCAGAGGGAGTGACTTTTCAATAGAGGAGACCTGTTCAGGCAGATAGAGGGTCTAGCTCGTCCAGCATTTTTATTTATTTATTTGTATCCCGCCTCTCCATATGGATCGAGGCGGCGAACAACTTACAAATAGCATGTATTTCGAAACATTTTCTATACATGCCCCCAACAAGCTGGGTACTCATTTTACCGACCGGCGAAAGGATGGAAGGCTGAGTCAACCTTGGAGCCAGGCAGGATCGAACTCACAACTTTCAGTACTGGCATTTAACCACTGCGCCACCACGGCTCCTTGTGCATCATGTGTTAAACAAGTAGCCAACCAGATACCTATAGAAAACCCACAAAGCCCCTGCAGGCATGTGGGCATTACTTTTTCCCTGTTGTTTGCAGTCTAGTCATTGGTGGTCACTGTCACCCAGTCTCAGTATCATGGAGTCTGCACAGAAATTATGGATAATATTCGTGGATAGATCTATCCTTCATCAGTTGGCCCAGTTCTTCTTACTTTATGCTGTTCTGAACTGAATCTTCAACAAGAGGGACTGTATAATGTAATTACAAAATGTAGGTGGTTAGAGCTGATGTTCCAGGGAATGAAACTTTGCTCACAAGATGCTCTTGTTAGAGCATGGGAGAGGGAATAATATCAGTCTATTCCAGTGGTTCTCAACCTTCCTAATGCCGCGACCCCTTAATACAGTTCCTCATGTTGTGGTGACCCCTAACCATAAAATCATTTCCGTTATTATTTATTTATGTATTTATTATTTATTTAGTTAGTTAGTTAGTTATTTCCAACATCAAATAGATTAGAAACACTGCCCTAAATCACTGCTCTGGATAGACTTCTAATGCCTAAAAACTGGTAACCCTCCCCCTTTTTTTAAGCACAGAAAGCATCCATCAATGCCAGAGTTAAGGCAGTAGTTCTAGTTCTGAATGTTGGGTTTCCACAGTTCAAAAAGCCAGTCACTCCCAAAGGCAATGCCAAAACAGCCCACATTTTACACGAGGCGCAGGGAGGAAAGGACAGGTAGAGAGGAAAGATGGCAGCGGCATAAGCAGACGCGTTTTGTTTCACTCCCTCCCTCCCTCCCTCCCTTAAAGGGAGTGCGGACGCTGAACATACAAAAAGCGAGGAATGCAAGACAGTCCGGGCGAAGAACACAACACGTGCGTGTGGCAAGCGCCAAGGGTCCACACACAACAAAAACGAGAGGCAAAAGTCATCCTGGCTATTTCTGCACTAGACTGTTATAGCACTATTATTCCACTTTCACCATCCTATGGAATCCTGGGGTTTGCAGGGGTCTCAGAAGCACTGCTCCCATTGGCTGTGAGGCCACCTTTTAAAAGGGGGGGGCAGGATTGAGGAGCGGCGACCCCTGTGAAATGGTTGTTCGACCCCCAAAGGGGTCCCGACCCCCAGGTTGAGAACCACTGGTCTATTCAGTCTTCTGTATATATAAAGTTGGATGACCCTTCAGAACCGTCTGGGAGGTGGGGAAATGAAGAACTGGTGAAAACAGCTCTTTTTCTTTTTTCTACAATCAGAGTCTCTGTTGGATCTCTGACTTCTCAGGGAACAGAAGGACTACTCTGGATCGAACTCCTCAAAACTTTCCTAAAATTGTTCAGTTTTTTTTACTTGTGTTTACTCTATTTTGTATGATTGAATTGAGTAAGTTAATGAGACACTGCATGAAGATTTGCAGTTTCAAATTGATTTTATGGGGTGATTGATTTTTAATATTAGAAAAGGGGCATAAAAATGTTTTCTTTGTCTTTTCTGTACCATGTATATCTTTAAATCTTTCTCATACCCCTCTCCCATTTGCTTCTTTTGTTATCAGGCTAACATCCTTAAATGTTTTTTAGCCTTTTCGTAATAAAGGCAAGTTGCTTCAGTTCCCTTATTTTGCTCTGTCCTTTTAGCATGCCTTCCAATTTTGTGATGCGTTCTTTTCCCCAAATGGGGAATATTGTAGAGGTGGCCACACCGTGGAGAGATGTCTTTTATAGCTGTTATTCATAAACGAGTTTCTGCATGAAAGTCTACTATATTGCTGCAGTGTGTGGAATCAGTGTTTTCCTTGGGCTATCAATCACAATCCCAAGATGTTATTTTTGGATGTTCACTCCTGGGCACATGCATGTACGAAGTTATTTTGTTTTATTGTGCCTGCATAGATTTAACAGAAAAACAGTGTGATTTTCTGACACCGTATGTTAATCCTAACTGGAATACCATTGTCAGTCTGCCTGTTTATAGGGGTCTCTAAGTCCAACTGATTAAGGCCCCTTCTATTCAAAGTGAGGTGGGTAAAATGTGGCTTTCCAGATGTTATTCTGCAATATGGATCAGCCCTAACCATGCTGAAGAATGCTGTAAGTTGAATTCCAACAATGTCTGGAGATCAGTATTTTGCCCACCCTTGTTTTTAAAGGAAAAAATAGGGAACCTCTTTCAGCCCAAGGGGCTGCATTCCAGTTGTGGGAAGGGTAACAGGCAAAGGGGTGGGACCAAACTGTCAACCTAGTTTAGCATAAAAGGTCTTCATAACTGTAACAAAACATTAGATATTCTAGCCTTTTTAGAATGGGAGAATCCCTGTACAGAAGCTGTACAGAGACTGGCAAGACATGAACTATGGTTTCATGGGAAGAGGGCATGAGTATCTGGGACAGACTGGGACCACGTGATGGCTGGATTCAGCCCAGAACCTGATGTCCCCAACCCCTACTTTAAGCCTAGTGCTGGAAACAGTGAATTATAAGGAGCGGTACATTTGTGTTCTCAAATCTCAACATTCTTTTATAAACTTCATGAACTACTTGGCATCATCATCTTGCAGTTATTCACATTATATTTCATTTGGCAGAGCAGTGAGCTATTTTAGAGAAATCCTTTTCTTTCCATTTTTCACCATATTGAATAGTTTGGTGTTGTTAGCAAACTTGGCCGCTTTGATGCAAACATGGACCACTACCAAACAAGTAAAATAGCATTGGTCTAAATATAGATCTTTGAGGGTTGTACATTTCATCCTTTCATTGTGAAAAATATCCATTCATTCCTATGGAATGGTTATACTTTTTTGAGTAGTTACCAAACCATATGAGTATCAGTACTGTCATTCTAGCCATAACCTAGTCTGGTAGCCTCCAGATGTGTTGGTCTTTCCCTGATTTGTTGGATGTTCTCCCATCTTTCCCAATTGGCACAGCTATCAATTATTTTAAGAAGTATTTCATGCTGGTCTCCTGCTGAGCTAAGCATAGAGCTGGATGTTTTGATCAAACAGTAAATATTCGCTCTATGAATTATGTCCTAGGGACCCTAAATCTATTAAATGTTAAGCATGTATTTGATTCTGGTGTTAAAATTGGACCGTAAGGTGCTTAACTTTGGTTCTGCCCTTTTATTTTTAATGAGATGTGCAGTCAGTTATATTTCTGTAGGATCTTACTCATTATATATGCACTCTTAAACAGAAAAGACTTTGTAGTCATCTATTCATGTTAAGCCCCTTTTTTTAATAGTCCAAAGTTAGTTATATTTTTATTGCTAGTATATTTAAGCATTTTGTAATATGTTTATGACATAGACATGACAATTGCATACACAGTTACCTGAGGATATGTCACATTGACTGTATATTAGCTAGTATATGGGACTTACTTCTGAATAAGTATGCATAAAGTTGCAGCTTTGATTGATTTACTCAGTAACATTGAGTTGCAGATGCTTGCATTGCACAGGAATTTGGCTGTATATATTAGCATTCTTGTTGCATCTTTTTCAGTACAGAACATTGTATTGTAAACTTCAGTACATTTCATGAAATGCAAGCTTCAGAGATTTTTGTGAGTATATGTAGTTGCTGTTGCTGGGCTATGTGCAGAAGCCTAGTCATGTATTAGCTTCATTAACGGATGTGTTTTCTAGGATTTGTGAGGCATCTGTAAAAAATTCTTGCATTGAGAGAACCCTCAAATAAAGAGTCACAATGACGGCTGCAGAGAATGTATGTTATACGTTAATTATAGTTCCAATGGACTCTGAACCACCATCTGAAATAAGCTTAAAGAATGACTTGGGTAAGTAATAGGTTTGGATGTCTCTTTTTAAGACAGTGGTTTTGATTTATTTCATTTATATCCTGTCTTCCCTGCATTAAATGAAGATCCCAAACATGGTTCTTCTCCTCCTCACTTTATCTTCAGAACCACCACCCTGTGAGGTACGTTAGACTAAGGGGGAGTGACTGCCTTAAGGTTATCCTATGAATTACAGAACTGGGAGAGGACTTGAACCTGGATTTTCGCAGTCTATCATGACATATTTTAAATATTTAAGTTGTGTATATGGTGGTATAACATCTAGGAATTTTAAAGTCAGGGGTGGGGAGATGTTTTTTCTACACACGCATGCACGCACGCACACACGAATTTGGTGAAAAAGTGAAATATTGGCAGTATTTATTATCAGGCAAAAAACATATGGTACTGCTTTAACAACACAAAGTACATTAGCTAGTATATGCAATTGTACTATTTGGCTTATTTATGAGATATTAAAAATATTTTTAAAATCCTCCAGCTGGAATCCTTTTGGGGCATGATGCCAGTGCAGCTCCCATTTGTGCCTGTAGTTGTGCTTTCTCAGAGCTTGCATTTAAAGATATCCTCTACTTTTGCCCACAAACCCCTGGCCTTGCTGCATTCCCAGGCATTTATGCTAGTGGAGGTTTCTGTTCAGCTGTTGCTTAATAGAATTCCAGCCTTAAGTAGATATTAGAAAACTGTGGATATATTCTATATTAAGGAGAGGTTCGTAGAATGCTGTACTCTGTGCTACTTAAGCACGTGTGCTTTGGTTTTAGCCATCTGAGAAACAGAAAAAATGAGAATGGAAACCACCAACTTTTGTAATAAAAAAATAAAATAAAGTGTATTATTTGGGAGAAAACCATGTCATACAGTCCCAGTTTGAAGGAGTAGGTTCCTAGCATACTTGGATATAATGCTTAATTCAGCACTGAATATATTGAATTCTTCAACAGTGTATCATGCATATTATATGACATATTAATAGTGGACAAATTAGTCAAATGTAGACAATAAGCATATCCTAGAGAGTGCTAGCGTTGCAAACCTTAATTAGACTCAGGGTTCATCTTCTAAATTTGAACCTTAATTTTTATCTTTGTGGACTTCAGAGGATTTGAATTTTGCATGAATTGCCAATATCAAGTAGGAATAGATGTACATCTAGGATCTGAATGTTATATAAGAACAGGAATGATTGTTGTCCAATCATCTAGCCCTAGGTCGGAATCATATGGCTTTTCAGATGTGGTTGGACTGCATCTTTCAGAAGCCCACTCCACCATAGTCAGTGATGAGGAATGGTGGGAGTTGCAGTAAAACAACATCCGGGGGGCTGTGTGGTTCCCATCCTGCTGTAGTCAGTCTTATAAGCTTCATACTATACAGGTTCTGGCATTTTGAGAAAATAAAACCATCATAAAATACAAATCCTGAAAGAAAATAAAAATATAGAACACTAAAACATTATAAAGCGGTAAAGCAAATTTTCCCCACTGAAGGTGACTAAAACAGCAAATGGATCACATACCCAGGAAAGAGAATGAAAAACAGTCACATTTATCTTGAATAGTGTGCAGGAGAGAGCTTGGCTAATGGCACAGGCAAGAACATTCTTCAGAGTGAGAGTTCTTCTCTGCATATTCTCCAAGCATATCTGGACAAAAGAAGAGAGGCAAAATGATCATTTTCACAGAACAAACACTGATGAATGAATGATTAAGTCCCAACTCTTTCTGTATTCCTTGGAGCTCTGCTGAAAAGATGAGATGAAAGCACTGTGAATAGCATACGCAGTGACTCCCCAGCAACACTTCCACTTCCCCTACCCTACCCTCTGTATCTGTGTTCTTTTGGTTAGATTTTATAGTACAGCTGCCTCAAAGGGCAGAGGCTTTTAACGCAGCTTTGGCTGTCATCACAGTCATGGGACTTTTAGTAGTGGTGGTGGTAGTCTGAGTCTAATAGAATTTAAGAATTGCTGTGCTGGTACTTGTTGTGCTTCATTTAAACTGAAACAATTTCTTTTGTCTAACAGAAAAAGGAGATGTGAAATCCAAAACAGAAGCCTTGAAGAAAGTAATCATTATGATCTTAAATGGAGAAAAGTTGCCAGGACTTCTTATGACTATTATTCGATTTGTACTGCCCCTTCAAGACCATACTATCAAAAAGCTGCTCTTAGTATTTTGGGAGATTGTTCCCAAGACCACTCCAGATGGGAGACTCTTGCAAGAAATGATCCTTGTTTGTGATGCCTACAGAAAGGTTAGTCTTCCATTTATTGCATGTATGTTACATGATCATAATAATTGATCAACTATGATACCACTAGAATATTCTTTTTTTAAAAAAAAAACAAAAAACAATTTGTATATAGTTCTAATTAGCTCCTTTCTGAATGGGTCATTATGAGTGACCCAGGTGCCAAATAGCTTCTCATACATTGAGTCTGTAGAATCATATACCACTGTGGTGTATAGTCTGTTTTAGAATACACTCCAGAGGATGTCATGCTAGAAGCAGCAAGTTACTGGCTTATGCAGTTTCATGTCTTGTCTTATTGTTCTTACTGTGTTCAGTTAATTATATCAGCATTTCAGTTAAGGCTTATCTCCCTCCAAATTCCAAAACAAGTAATCACTAATAGAAATATCCAACTTGTGGTTTTAAGATATAAAAGCAATTAGACAGCTGATGCAGCTTAATTTTATTCCGTGACATGGGTGATGGGCAGATGAAAATACAGTGCAGTCCAAATCAGTATGATCTATAAAACTTTTTAGATCCCCAGTGTAGATAATCCATCTTAGTTTGGATGTATATAGTGTGATTTATTAATCTTCAGAAATGCATAAGGCTTGTCCTTGTGCTCTCTGTCCACCTGCTGCTCTGTCAGTCTGTCCTTCTTCATGTGTTGCAGCTAAAGATTTTCTAAGTTTATTAACCATAATTTCCTGTTAATGCTCAAATTAGGACATTACCAGAACCTTAAATCATGACTTGAAGTTGGTGGGTTTTTTTAATCCTGGTTTGTTCTGATTCCAGTTCATGTAGTTTATCTGGCGTGGACACTAACAGAAAGCTATATTTAAGCCTAGGAAGTCTTCAGCTGTAGTGTGCTAAGAGATGAGTGAAGGGATTGCACAAGTTTTTTCTGTATCTCAGCTTAATAAATTTTTAAGAGAGATGCATCCAAACTAAGCAAATATTACAAGTGCTAAAGTAGGTCCATATTCTGTAGCACAGTTTAAGAGAAAGCACAATTGGGAGGAGGAATGAGAAATAAGTTCTTCCAGTCTTCCAACTGCTTAGATCAGTGGAAAGATGCCCCCTCACAGTTCAATAAAGCCCAGTCCTAAAATTTCACTGGGGAATATGCTTAGGATTTCAGCTTCAAGTTCTTATAGAATGTGAGTCACATCCATGCACAGTTTATTTGTTGTCTGGGGCAAATCCCTTTTCCAAGTATAACTTAGTTTTTTTATTTCGCTGTATTTTTGTAGTAAAAAAAAGAGTTAACTTTACCCCTGTGGGGCTGCCAAGACAGACAATCCAAAAATACCTGTCTTCCAGTAAAAGGACTTGTGCAATTTTTGTCCTGTCCTCAGTCTTTTTCATTGCCACAGTTGCAGCCCTTTGTGCTGCATTGCATAAACGTTCAGTGGGCTTTTGATATATTTTTTTTAAACAAAGAACAATATGAAAAAGTATAGCTAGGCACAAACCCATTTGCCATATGCAAGCAGTGGTGATCATTCAGGGAGATGTTTGCAGCTAAGCCTGTGCCAAACAGAAGCATTCATACAAAAACCAGTTTTTCTGTGCCTTAATACCAACATCCATCACTCCTTTTACGTTTCTGAACTGGAAGTGCAGCTTTGCACAGGTTGTTGTTGTTGTTGTTTTATTCATTTATGCCCCACTTTTCTCCCAATAATGGGATTTAAGGCAGGTAACAACATATTTAAAAGCAATACAGATTAAAAACTATGCAAAAATATAAATAAAAATGGATAAAAATATAAATACACAAATTATTTTACAAGCAGCTAAACAATTTAAAAAGTTAAAACATTAAATATTAAAAACATTGGAATGCTTTAAAAGAGAATAAAACTGTAAAACATCATGGCAGATCATTAACAGCTCTTCCTGTTCGATTTTTGAAGGCCTGGTGTGTTTTCAGTTGCCAACAGAAGGAGAACAAGGAGGGAACCATCCTGGCCTCCTGGGAGAGGGAGTTCCAAGGATTAGGGGCAGTCACTGAGAAGGTCCTCTCCCTTGTACCTACCAAATGAACTTGAGAAGCTGGTGGGATGGAGAGAAGGGCCTCACCAAGCAACGTTAGAGCTCTAATGGGCTCATAAAGGGAGATATGGTCCTTCAAATAGCCTTGACCCAAGCCATGTGGACATAAGCATAGATTCTTGTTGCATCCTGGTTTGATTCAAAGATCTGCCTACACAGCAAGAAGTTACTGCTGCTTGCATTGCTGGGATTGCAGACAGAGAAATAATTTGGGGGATTTTTTTGTTCTATTATCTCTGTCTCTCTACTCTTCAGACCATCTGTTTTGGATTTCTTGTATGTCTTGCCCAGTTTAGGGAGGCTTTGTGTTTGTAAGAGGACAGAACTGTGATAACATTTGGTTTCCAAAAACGACTAACCTCTTGTTTCTGTTGTCCTAGGATCTTCAACATCCAAATGAGTTCATCAGGGGCTCCACTCTTCGTTTTCTTTGTAAGCTTAAAGAACCAGAACTTCTGGAACCACTGATGCCAGCTATTCGTGCATGTCTAGAACACCGTCATAGCTATGTGCGCAGAAATGCGGTCCTTGCAATATATACCATTTACAGGTAAACCCTGGCAATTTACCAAAGATGCAAGCTCATCAGGGTAGGATTGTACCTGGGTTATATCTTTAAACAACTAACTGTTAACCTGGATCTCTTTTACACTTACACGTTGTAGTACATTGACGCCACTTTTAACTACTTTGGCTCCATCCTATGGAATCTGGGACATTTAGTTTTTTAAAGGTGTTTACCATTCTCTGCCAGAAAGCTTTAGTACCTCCCTAATTAGAAACTCCACGAGTTCTATAGGATGCAGCCGTGGCACTTCAAATGATATAAAATGCTATAATTGTTTATTGTGGAAGAGATCCTAAAAAATGGGTATCACAATTTTAATATTTTATGCTTCTCCATCTGTACGCTTCCTTTGCAATGTTGTTAGTCCTATTAGCAATGTTAAATCAATGGAATGATCTGTTACAAATATATTTTACTTATTTTTACTGAATAGTTAACTGAATAGTTAAACGTACTAATTATTTCTCCTTTTTTGTTTAGTTATCTTTTTGCATTTGATGTTCTGGAAGTTTAGTAATAATTAGTAATAGTTATAATCAGTAATAATTATAAACTTTGTCTTGACTTTTTCAGTAAACCAGCAACTTAAAATATTCTTAAATTTGAAATGCTTCAACATTTCATCATTTGTATTTATTTATGTTGCATTGTTTTAGATTGTATATCTCATTTTGCTTGCCACTTCAACTAGAGAACATGGTCTATAAATACCTTTTGTTTTGCTTTTGCTACTTACGAGTACAACTTGCATAAGTACAGTTATGAGTGCCTTTCCATTCCCAGTTGAGTGTGTGTGAGAGAAGTTACTTTACAAATGGAAAATAATCTGATTCTTTTAACGATGTCTGTGGTACTGAGTTTGCCTTCTGTTTTGTACAGACATTCAACGCAAAAATAAGGAGATCTGCAGTACTATAATATAAGCTCTTTTTACCAGATGATTGTCACATGATTGATAAATTATGCAGGACAGTTATGAACAAATATATTCTTCAAAATAAACGTATAGGATATGTTGTATATACCTGCTGACATGTAAAATGGCATTGAACTATCGACTTTGTTTGGCTGTCATAGCAAGGTGGACTTCAGGAGAATTCTGGCTTTATTGAGGATGCAACAAGTGTCCTGGTGAATCCGGTATTCATTCTCACTTGCAACAGGGGAGGCTAAACAAACTGCAGACCGTGGTTTCTTTGTTGGAAGAAGCTACTTCTGTGGCTTGTTTCTCCCTTGCTAAGACAGAGAAATAACCCATTAGTTGTTTTGGTATATCTTCTCTGGCTTGTTTCTGGAGAGCTACCTTTCTGTTAGTTTTCTGGTCACAATAAGCAGATCACAAAGGTCCGGTGTTTCTTTTGCAGCTGGAGACATGGAGCAGCTACGCATCAATAGTAAGCGAGAAATGCTGTGGATCCCTGGCTTGTCATAGTGTAACATCCTCCACTGAGCCATTGTCTCAATCCCAGAAATATTTTGTGGATTTCTTTTTCTTAGCAGCAGATCATAGTACTCTACTGGAAATCTTTTGGAAATGAAACAGTTGGCAATAAAACAATTCAACAATAACAATTAGCCATCCTGGTTATCATAAGTAGTTTGCAAGATACCATTACCCCCTAGTCATGTTCTGGATATAGTAAAAGTTGTGTAGGTTCCATTTTTATAGGGCCACAGGAAAATGTGTAACTGTATTCCTGCATAAATGGCCTCAGACAGAATAGCAGAAATAACTTTGCCTCTTGTGAGAGATCTTGCTGATGATTGAACACGTTTGAAAGAATTCAGGAAATAATTGTCCCTCTACCCTCAGATTACAGCATCTGTATTTTGTGTAATTACATTTCTATTATATTGAGCTTTAATTTGCCGGTTTTCTCTCTGTTCTTTCAAAAGAAACTTTGAGCATCTTATACCTGATGCCCCTGAACTGATCCATGATTTCCTGGTGAATGAGAAAGATGCAAGTTGCAAAAGAAATGCATTCATGATGCTTATTCATGCCGATCAGGTAATAATTCTGGCCCCCAGTGCTGGCCCTACATTGTGTTTTAACATTTGTTTGGTGTGAACTTGACCGTGACATTTCCCCCTTCTCTGCCTACTTCTTACATCTCAGCACATCCCTATGTGACTTTTGCTGATCCATTCCCTGAAAACCTACAACTCATTTTCTTCTCGCTTCCTCTTATACAGGTCTACTTTAATGAAGTAGATGCGTGCCTGGGAATCACTTCTTTAACACAAACTATGGCACCAAAGGGAGAAGCAATGTTGAAAGAATAAGGATAGGAAAGAATAGAGATATACTACAAGAAAAGTACTTCAATAAGTTTCAGCAAACGTTTTTCTAAAAATAACAATATGCATATATGAAATGAAGTGAAGAGGTCAAGCAAGCCTTGCATAAGAAAACACAAACATTTTCATCTTCTAGAGGCCATTTGAAAGGTTCTTCCAAAATGCATGCTCAGACAGTAGTTTCATTTACCAGCCTCCACCTTTGTTATAATTTCCATTTTTGTGGCCTGAATTAGATCTATGCTTTAGAAAGAAAAAGATGATGGATGGAGTCAAATTGAGAACTTACATCATTAGTGGAAAAATGATCTAACATGAATATGAATAGAAAGAACATATATATAAAAAATTATATTAAGCATAATGATCAGTTCATTAGATAAAAATTTGTATCTCTAACCCATTCTGCAAAGGGAAAGGAACTAGAAGGCAAATCCTATCACACTGTTAAAGGCAGGCAAGTCAACAATCAGAAGGTTTCATTAAAAATTGATGAAGACAAAAATAACTTATGGTGTTAGTAAAGTGAGGAATCTAATAAGTTACAATTATAAACTGAAGCATGGGGAGGTGGGGAGGCTTTACTAAGAGGAGAATATTAATCCTAAATCAGAGGAAGTTAGAAATATATTAAGGAAATAAATGTTGAATAATTCTCATTAAGAAAGCTAAGAAAAGCATGTGATCTAAACAATTTAAATTAAGCAAGTTAACTTTTAAGTCAAACAATAAGTTTCATTTTTTTAATTGAAGGTGACACTGTACTTATGTATAATTTATGTGTAATCCATAACTATAATTAATTGATGTTCGAATGCAACTTATAACTATGTTATGATTTAGCTTCAATGTTACAATCTCTGATTTAATAGTGTGGTATACATATAGTCATTTTTTTCTTTTTTTTAGTTTATTTGTTGTCCGATGATGATGATGATGATGATGAGGGCTGGTGATGATAAAAATTAAATTTGCTGGGGGTAACTAGTAAGGCAGGTTTATCTGTTCTCCCTGTTCTGTATTTCATGCATGCTTCATTCTTGAAGGAGCTGTTGCACAACTATAGAAGGATGGTCTAAAGTAATATCCCATTTTTCCCACCTTAAGTGTCTTGACATTGTTTACTGCAGCCATGCTGCTGCAACCTAATAATGGAAATCTGTGTTTCTCCAGCTGTCCTTCACCATGCTTCCAGTACCAATGCTGCTAAAAACTTTTGAGCAAGACATAAAAAAAGTGAGGAAACATTGGAGCCAGACAGGCATAAAATGATTTTGTAAAAAGGAACTTCTTTGTCAGAGGCTTTGTTAACTGAAGTATGCCTGTATATGGAATTACCTCCCAGAATGTCACCATGATCCCACCACTTACTACTTCAAATCCTTCTTCAAAAATCCATTTTTTCTATGAGGACTTTGATACTACCCCAGTCCTTACTGTCTGAGCTGCAAAACCCTAATATGTATAACTGCATTGACCATATAGTTTTCCTTCGTTCTCTCCTGCATCCATTTCCCAACTCTTTCTGTTGTTTCTTTTATGTCTGTCTCTCTGTTTCTTTTATGTCTGTCTCTAGAATATGAGCCCTTTGGAGCAGGGACTTGACCTTTCATTCTTTTGAAGGCGCATATACATGACTGGTACAATGTAAATCAGGGGCAGGAAAAATGTGGCCTGTGGGCCTCATTTGGCTCCGAGACCACCGTATATGGCTCCTGAAGACCCCTGCCAAAGTTTTTAGTTTATTTGTACACAAAATTCTCACTTGAAGTAATGCTAAAAGCGATATACTTTGTATAGAGATTAAAAAACAGGAGAAAAAACCCTGAAAAATCATCCAAAATAACAGGCCTGAATGAGATTACATCGCTTCCATTGTATAAAAAGGCAAAAGTGCCCCTGCCCCATAAGCATTTCCCACCTCTGGTGTAAATGAAAGGTTGGGAACCATTTTCACTCTGAAGGGTGAATTTAGTTTCAGAAACATTCTGTGGGCTGCATCCCAGTGGTGAGAGGGACCAAAGGCAAAACAGTGGGACCAGGAAATACCAGTCTATTTTAGCTTAAAACCAATAACAAATTGTTAAGAGAGGAATTTCACTTCTTAAGAACTGAGGCGGGAGGAACCCATAGAAAAACTGGGAACTCCTCCGGTGATGTTATCATGTGGAAAGGGATATGACTACTTGAAAAAGCAAATTATGATCTGAGGATTTGACCCCAGTTTCACGAGGATAGTCATAATCCTATTTGTCTGTTGTGATTGTGAGATTCCCTGTGGACTGGAAAGTAGGATGCAAATGTAAAAATACACAAGTAGTATTGTGGAGGTTAAAAGTTACACATGACAAATCATTGTTGTGTTTCATTGTGAAGGATCGAGCTTTGGATTACTTGAGTACCTGCATCGATCAAGTCCAAACATTTGGTGATATTCTCCAGCTGGTTATCGTGGAGCTAATCTACAAGGTAAATATAACAAAGAAATGAATCTCTCATTGTGAAAGAAATGTACTCTAAAGAAGAAATGTTAAATGTCTTTCAGCTCTGCAGTTCAGCTAAAACTCTGAGAAAATAGGAAAAATGGGTAGTGCTGTGGGACATAAAGGACTAAGTGTGTTGTGACAAAACCTTTTATGGGCCAATGTCTGCTTCATCAAATGGAAAGAGGGGTGGTTGGGTTCACATTGCTCATAGGTGGGGGTGAGGATCTGTGATTTCTGATAACTGCCATCTTTTCTTTACAGCCCCAATTGAGCCTACAGTTCTCTAAACTCTTAGGGTTACCTTTTGGAGGCAGGAAGCAAATGCTAGGAAAGCCATACTCACTTAGTGGAGTTTTTCTCCAATTTATTGGAGTTCATTGTTGCTGATATTCTCCATTTATTCCTGTTGTGTGCCTTCAAGTGGACTCCAACTTATAGTGACCCTCTCATAGGGTTTTCTAGGCAAGAGTTACTCAGAGGAGGTTTGCCATTGTCTTCCTCTAAGGCTGAGAGAATGTAACTTGCCCAGAGCCATCCACTGGCTTTCCATGGTTGAGTGGGTATTTGAACCCAGGTCTCCCAGAGTCCTCATTCAGCATTCTTACCAATATGCCATGCTGACTCTATATTCTCCATTTAGTTACCACTAATGTGTGTTGTAAGGTGCCTATATTTTCCCCCAGTGCACTCTTTCTCTTATGTGTGTGTGCGACCGCTCACTGGCAACAATAAGGGAATTAAGCAGTTGAAGGTTTTTCTTTTTTTTTTTTTTAATAAAAAAATTTTATTATTAAAACACAAACACATAAACAATTACAATAACAACACAAAAATTCATCTATCCAAATGATATTAAATAATACAAAATATTCCTAAACTTCCACCTTAACCTTTGAGTCAATAAATAGTATACTAACTCAATAACAGTTTTCCATATATTTCTTCATCAACTCCTCCCATAACATAATTTAACTCCTCCTCATTTTAATCCCTATCACCGTGTCCATTAATTTTGAGATATTGTAATACTCCTTCCCAATGTTTAAAGAAATTTTTCTTATTTTCACCTCTAATAATTCCTGTTAGTTTATCCATTTGAATAATCTCAATTAATTTCAACTTCCATTCTTCTATCGATGGGATAGTCTTTTCTTTCCATTTGCGTGCTATCACCATCCTTGCTGCTGCAGTCATATAAAATAATTGTTTGCCAACTTTCTGGTCAAGATCAGCCTTCCACATCGATAATAAATATGTTTCAGGAGTCATTTCAAATTTTAACTTCAGTATCAATTCCATCTGACCATGAATCTCTTTCCAAAACTTTTTAACCATTTTACAGGACCACCATGCGTGAAAAAAGGAACCTACTTCTTCTTCACACTTCCAGCATTTATTTGAGTAACTCTTAGTCATTATTGCTAACCTCTGAGGGGTTAAGTACCATCGAAGGTACATCTTATAAATATTTTCTTTGATATCTTGACATAATGTATATTTTAGTGTTCTAGTCCACAACTGTTCCCATTGTTCCATCATTATTGGCCGATTAAAATTTTGGGCCCATTTGATCATAGAGGGCTTCACGGTTTCTTCTTCAGTATACCATTTCAATAGAATTTTATAAACATTAGAGATAACTTTGACCTCCTTTCCATATAATACTGCATTTAATTCCTCTTCCATTATTTGATATTCATTATTTTTAATGTCAATTTTGAATTTTTCATATATTTGTCTATAGAGTAACCAATGGCATTTAATTCCTGACTCATTTAGTTCTTGTTGGGATTTAATTTTAATCTGTTTTGACTGTGTCAAAATCAAATCTTCATATTTTATCCACTTATTAAATAAAATATTTTCTCTTTAAAGAAAGCCTCATGGGGGGAAACCCATTTTGGAATACTTCTACAGGCTCTCCACACATATTTTTGCCACACTTTAATAAGAGCTTTCCTTAACAAATGTCTATTAAATTCTTTGCTCACTCTCCCCTTTTTAAACCAAATATAGTAATGCCATCCTTGCCCCAATCCGTCACCTTCTATTTGTAATAATTTGCTGTTTTCTAGTTTGATCCATTCTTGAATCCAATTTAAAGCACAGGCGTGAAAATACAGGGTCAAGTTTGGTACTGCCAATCCCCCTCTATTTTTCTCATCTTGCATAATCTTCATTTTAACCCTGGGTTTCTTCCCTCCCCAAATAAATTTACTAATCTCTTTTTGCCAATCATTTATCACTTTATCATTTTGAATTATTGGAATAGTTTGAAACAAATACAATAATCTTGGTAACACTGCCATTTTAATTGTTGCGATCTTACCTAACCATGATAGTCTGAGGTTGCTCCAATTCTTAAGGTTTTTAGAAATTTCTTTCCATACTTTAGAATAGTTGTTTTTGAAAAGATCAGAAATTTTACTAGAGAAAACTATACCTAAATATTTAATTTTAGATGCAATCGTAAAACCTGTATCCATAGCCACCCTAGTCTTCTCTTCTTCAACCATATTTTTCGTCAACACCATCGTTTTTTCTTTACTAACTCTCAAACCAGAGTATTTTCCGAAATCATTTAAGATATTTTTCAAGGTGTTTAGAGAACCGTCTTCATATTCTAGCGTAATTGCCAAATCATCAGCAAATGCTCTAATCTTATATTCTTTACCTTGTAATTTAACTCCTTTTATTCTATTATTGTCTCTAATTTTTAATATTAACACTTCTATTACCAAAAGAAATAACAATGGAGATAACGGGCAACCTTGGCGTGTCCCTCTTTGTATCGCAAATTTTCCCGTTCTAGATCCATTAACGATAATACTCGCATATTGTTTCGTATAAATTGTTCTTATCCAATTTATAAAATTTAAACCCAAATTCATCTTTTCACAAACTTTAAACATAAATTCCCAATTAACCGTATCGAACGCTTTTTCGATATCTAAAAATAGAGAAACTAATTTTTTCTGGGGATGGTTTTCACAGTATTCTAATATGTTAATTATATTCCTTACATTATCCTTTATAAACCTCCCAGAGAGAAATCCTGTCTGTTCCTGCGAAATTATCTCTTTTAAAACTGTCTTTAATCGCTTTGCTAAAATAGCAGTAAATATTTTATAATCTGAATTTAATAATGATATCGGGCAGTAATTTCTCATATCCATCGGGTCCTTTCCTTCTTTTTGAATTAATGTTATATTAGCCTCTTTCCACGTTTCTGGTAAGTCCCCTTTGATTGCCTCATTCATGATGAATGTTAAGATTGGAGCTAATTCTATTTTGAAAATTTTATAAAATTGGGAGGTAAAACCATCTGGGCCCGGTGCTTTCCCTGTTTTGGCCTCTTGAATCGATTCTAATACTTCTGATACCGTTATAGGTCTATTTAATTCCTCACGTTGTTGGTCCGATAAAATGGTCAGATTTTGATTTTCTACATAAGCACTTAATATTTCCTGCTGAGATTCTTGGCCTTTATAGAGTGTAGTATAATAATTCAACATAATTTTCTTAATCTGATGAAAATCTGTATACACAGTATCTCCACTCTTTAATTTTAAGATCATCGTTTTTTCTTTCCTTCCTTTCAATTTCTGTGCAAACCACCTTCCATTTTTATTAGCCCATTCGAAGTTGAACTGTTTGGAGTAGGTTATCCTCTCTTGAACTTCCAAGTCAATTTCCGATTCAATTCGCTTTCGTAGGAACTTGATCTCCTTCAATATTTCCTCATTTGTTGGATCTTGTATTAATTTTTCTTCTTTCCTTTTCAATTCCTCCTCTAATCTCTGAAAATTCTCTCTTTTCCCCTTATTAATTCTTGACTTTTGTTGTATACATAATCCTCTTATTACGGCCTTAGCCGCATCCCAGACAATCCAATGTTTAACATCTTTATCAAGGTTTTCTTCAAAGTATAATTTTAATTGGTTTTTAACTTTGGTCACAAACTCTTCCTCCTGAAATAACTTTTCGTCTAGTCTCCAATTAAATGAGTATTCCTCTTTATATTTTAATTCTAACAAAATGGGATTATGATCTGAAAACTTTCTCGGCAAGATCTCTTGCTTTTTAATCAATTTAGCCAAAGAGTTTGTAACCAAAAACATATCAATACGGGAAAAGGATGTATGGGGCTCTGAATAAAATGTAAAATCTTTAGTATCCCCATACTTATATCTCCAGACATCCAATAAATTCAGATTATTCATCATATTATCAAAGGAAGTCGGAAGCTTTCCTTGTTTTTTTTTAATTGTTATTTTCCCAGATTTCCTATCCAATCTAGGGTTAATCACCCCATTCCAATCTCCTAAACATATTAGATTTCTATACTCTAATTCCATAATCTTATTAGACAAATTTTTATAAAAACTCTCCTGATTCTTATGTGGACCATAAATATTTATCACCAATATTTTCCAACCTTGCCAATTGATTTCTACTCCTATATAACGACCTTCTTCATCCTTTAAGATCTCTTTAGGGTGTAAGCTCACTTTTATATATAAAACAACACCCCTCTTTTTGGTCTTCGAAATTGCCGCAAATTCTTTACCTATTTTTTTATTTCGAATCAAGTAAGCTTTTTCTTTTGGTATACGTATTTCTTGTAAACCCACTATATCTAATTTTTTCTTTTCAATACAATAAAAAATTTTCCTTCGTTTTTGGGGCGTTAACAAACCTTTAATGTTCCAAGAGAGAATTTTCAGTGTCATAGTAGAAGAATTTAGATTTAAATTTCACTTAATAATTTTCTTCACCAGATTCTACGCTTTCTTCACTTCTTGATTCGTTGCCTGCAACACCAGTTCCTTCTTCACTATCTTGTTCTTGGACTTGATCCTTCTTTTTAGCGGGTTGATTGTCTTCTCTACTCTTCCCCTGATATGACCTGTTTCTTGATTGCTCTTTCCCATACCTTTTCATAAAAGTTTTCGCCTCCTGAACAGTATCGATCTTGAAATGCTGTTCTTGAAATCGAAAAATAATTCCTTCCAACTTCCCCCATCTATATGTTACATTACGAGATTTCAAAAATGATGTGATAAATCTATATTCATTTCTTTTCCTCAAAATTCGAGGAGGTACATCTTTGTAGATCTTTACTCTCATCTTATCTATTATCAGATCATGTTCCAAACTCTTTTGGATTATTTCTTCTCTCGTCTTCTTCCGTACTAATTGAACCATTATGTCTCGGGGAAGCCGCTTCTCTCTTGCTACTTTTGAATCGATCCTATACATTTTATCAATCTCCCACTCCATCTTCTCCAATGTTATATTTAGATATTCGGCCAACGGCGGGATTAATTTTGCGTATAAATTTTCATCTTTACACTCCTCTAAACCTCTAATCTTAATATAATTCTCCCGAGCTTTTAGATCGACCAGAGCCTTTTCATCCAGAAGACGTTCCTGTTGTCTTATCATATTTTCTGCTACATCTTCTATCTCTTTTGTTTTGATCTCAATTACTTCAACTCTTTCTTGTGTTTTCTTAAGGTCTTCTTGCAGCCCTCCAAGTGCCACTTTAAGGCCCTTTATTTCATTTTTAAAGTCTTGCTTTATCTCTCCTCTAAGCTCTTTCATTTCCTGCCTCATTTCCAATTTAATATTTCTTATTTCCTCTAATAAAGTCTGTTGAAAATTATCAACTTTTTCTACCTTGTCTGATTTATTTTGTTCAAACTTGGTGGTTGGTTCTAAAGATAGTTTCCTTTGATTTACAGAAGTTTTAGTTATTCTTGAACTCATTCTAGTATCCATCACAGTATCCCAAATTGTTGAAAACGATGGAATTATACCAAATGGAAACTTAATTGGCTTCGACAGCTCTGTTAACATCCAATTCTCTATTACCACAGAGCAACCTTATTACCTATTGTCACAGATCAACCTTATTATTTTAACACATTAACTAAATAACAGAATATACAGAATATACACTCAGTATCTATCCAAAAATACCTTTTTGTATATATCAAAACTATCTCAGTAGTATATACAGGATATAGCAAAAAAAATATCTATTCAATCAAGTCACTCCCTCCCCCTCCAATCCTAAAATAACCCCTCTACAACAATATTACCGATAAACAATATTATATGTATTATAATCTTTAGATCAAATCCAGTAGTCAAAAGAGGAGAGAGAAGATACCAAAAAAAACTTATACATATATATATAACCACTAAACAAACCAAAAGCTCTAAGTAAAGGCAATCTATCTAAGAAAACAAATTAATTATAAAAATTTATAAAAATTTAGGAAGAGAGAGAAAGGGAAAGGAGAGAAAAAGGAAAAAGAAAACAGAATGAAGTTTAAAGTTTTAGGGGACCTTTAGAAGAAGAGAGAACAAGAAGGGAAGACTCTAGCTTCAGAGGAATTTTCTCTTGCTCTTATACCCTGTCCAAGTTGTATTACGCAGGGCTTCTCAAGGCTTCTCATAAGCTCAAGTCCTCAGCGATCTTCCTCCCCCTTCTTGCTGTCCCCTTCTCGTTCGTCTACAGCTCTCCTCAGGCTGCTCAAGTTTCACTCTTCTGTAATTCAGCCTTATTCCAGACGTGATCCTAATATATATCGTTTGTCAAATCTGCTTTAAGTTTGTTCCAAACACTTATTCCAGCACGTTCCCCCTTTTCAGTTCCAACTAAACAACTGTCTGCGACTAATCTTCTTCCGCCGCCATTATTCTTCTGTCCTTTAGCACTCTCACACTCTCAGATCCATTCCTTGAATCAGTTCAATCCCACGATCGATCAAATAATTATATGAAATAAAAAAAGTCTAGCTCTGCCCAACAGGTTCCAAATTTTGCTGTAGCAAAAACGAATAAAATAGGGAAGGGAAAAAAGAAAAAAAAAACGCCAAAAAAACACACCAATTGACGCTAGAGTTCACCCTCTTCTCCTCCAAATTAAATCTCCTCACTAGCGTCGCTCTATAGATTTTTCCTCCTTTCAAAATTTCCTCTCACCCTTTAGAGTCTCCGGGATTCTTTGAGTCACCAGGGAGAGAAAAAAAATGCTGTTTAAAGCTCCTCGCCGGTCAAAGCCTCTGCGGGTTTTTGCAAACAGCCCGAAGGCGCCGCTTTTTGCATAGCATCACCGGTTGGTCGGGGCTGCTCCAGTCCACCGTCTCTCACTCTCCACCCCGAACACAATCCTGCGCTCGAGGTGCAGCACCGGGATTCCCTAGACTTCTCGAGCCCCCCTTTTTGGACTCTCTATACCAAGAGGGTACCTTATCTGGCCAGATGATCGCCAGAAATCGTCAACCACACCGGCAAAGATCCTCGATCCGTGACCACTTCACTGAGGACCTTAACGCGGCGCCATGATCGAACCGGAAGTCCTATGGACGAAGGTTTTTCTTTAAAAAAAATCAAGAAAAAAAAAATCATTCCGTATTCAATATATGAACATTGCTTCTATGTCTTTGTTTCCAAATCTAGGTTTGCCATGCTAACCCATCAGAAAGGGCTCGGTTTATTCGTTGCATCTACAATTTACTGCAGTCATCAAGCCCTGCAGTAAAATATGAAGCAGCGGGAACATTAGTTACACTTTCCAGTGCTCCAACTGCAATCAAGGTACTGTAGAACTGTGACATTTTAAAGTATTTTTATGTTTGTGAATTGAGATAGTATAAAGGGCTTAGGAAATACCCTAAAGGCAACAAATCTGATCTGATCTTGGAAGCTAAGTAAGGTCAGCCCTGGGTGGTACTTTGAGCGGAGACCACCAATGCATACCAGGTGCTGTAAGGCAGGCATTCTCAACAGGTCCCATATGCCCCCCAAGGGGGTCTTGCCACCTTTGAAGGGGGACACAGATTGAAAACTGTGAAAAGAGGAGCCCTAGGGTTTTATGGGGACACTGGTAACTGAACTGAACTGATGAAATAACTATGTAGCAACCTTAATTGTAGTTAATAGTTACCGTCCTGGTTGGAATATTTTTACGACGTATTGTTTGACAGTTTCCTTGATTGTCATTGTCTAATTTGGATCTGAATATCATGAAGTTTTCAGAAAAGCACCAAGCTCAAGGATTGCATTAGGCCGGATAGATGTTTAATTTCATACAGTTTTTAAGAAAGTTTTGTCCAGTATATTGGAATGTTCAACTTTTCTTTGTGTTCAATGATAAATGATTTTCTGTCTATCTGTTAATGTTGTGCCCCTGTTTGACAAGGGGCCTTGGGACCTGAGAAGAGCTCCTAAGGGCCATAGCCAAAAAAACAGTTGAGAATGGCTGCTGTAGGCTGTATATCCAAGGAAGAAAATGGCAAAACCGCTTGTGATTATTCCTTGCTTTAAAAAAACCCTATGAAATTCATGGGGTCACCATAAATGGACAGGCAACTTGATGGCATGTAGACATATAGGGCTAGGATGGCACATAGGGCTAGAAAGATCTTACAGAAGTACTTTGTATGTCTTCATTGTTGCCAGATGGGTATGAACATTTCATGAATCATTGAACCATTTATGATTTGTTATGCATACAGTTTTCAAGGTGTTGTGTGATCAGAGGCTACGTGATTTTTATGTGGCTTAAACGATCTTTCAGTCAGGACTGAATTGCATAATGGGGTATAGTAAAAAGAAACCAGTTTGAATTGTGGGATTAGTCGGTTTGTGCATTAAATGGAAGAAAGTATTTATGGATCACCACCACCATCAAATTGCATAATTTTTCACAGCTGCTGTAAAATTTAAAAACATGTAAAAAGGGGAACTCCAAAAAAAAATGAAGCAGCAGTTGTTGATCTGAAAGCTGTGTGGTGTATTCACTTCATTCTCCTTTGTGGTTGTTTTGATAAATGTTGAACACAGATGTCTTGCTGATCACAGAGTGAGAGATGCTTCCCTGTGTGCAGTCCAAAAACTGTGCTAACATAATGCTTCACTATCACAGTCTTCAAGTGAAATGCAGTATAGCAACTAATTTTGAA
This sequence comes from Ctenosaura bakeri, assembly GCA_948474755.1. NCBI lineage: Eukaryota > Metazoa > Chordata > Lepidosauria > Squamata > Iguanidae > Ctenosaura > Ctenosaura bakeri. Next base: position 99,664 of record CAOLHI010004168.1, read on the forward strand.
TTTTACCTACCTAAAGTATGGGTGGAAGGACAGAGCTGATTTTTATATTTCAGAAATAGAATTTTGTTCTGAATGTGAATACCAGTCAGTCAATAAACGTTATTTATTCTCTTGGGGCTTAAGTTGGCTTGCATATTAAAAAAAAAATACAAAAAACAGGTAGCTAAAACATACAAAAATCAAGAATAAAATGGCATTAAATATCTATAAAATTATAAATGTTTAATATGTTAAAAGCATAGAGTAAAAATAATATAGCGTACTGAAGTGGAAAGCCCTGAAATAGCAATGTCTTCACCAACCAGTGAAAGGATGGTAAAGAGAGAGGCAGCTTATCCTCTCTACAAAAGGAGTCCTAGAGTTTGGAAGCAGCCACGGAGGAGGCCCTCTCCTGGTTTCTCACCAAACATGTCTATGAAGGTACTGGGACTGAGAGAGTCACTTTCTCCAAAGATCTGTGACTTTTAATCTGTACTTTTTTAATTCTGTATTTTTTAAAAATCTTTTTTTGAAATAACATTTTAAATCTTTTTAGAATATTATAAGCCACCTTGGATCCCCTTTGGGAGAAAGGCAAGATATGAATGCAATAAATAAAAAAAAATAGTAAATAAATCTTATTGCTCAGGAAGGCTAATATGGGAAGATAAAAGCCTTTAGCTCTCATGGACCTGAGCTGTCTAAGGGAACACTGTCTTAAATGCAGACTGCTAGGGAATGCTAAATAGATGCCTCCCTGTTCCTTGGCCAACTAAGTCCTGTTGGAAATGAAGAGAGAAGTTGAGAAAACACGCATTAGAGAAACTAGCATTCTACAGCAGGCTGTTCTGATTGCTGTCCTGTGTGTGCTAATGGATTGGACTGTTCACAACTTGTCAGCCCAAAGGTTTTGAAATCTGGTATTACTTTAAAACATGTTGCATCTTCAGCCAGCTTCTTGTTCATTTTTCCAGTTTCTGTGTCCTTGTGAAATCACAAATGCAAATGTTTTAAACATTTGAATCTCTTTTTTTAAAACTTAAGGCAGCAGCTCAGTGCTATATTGACCTGATTATTAAAGAAAGTGACAACAATGTGAAGCTCATTGTCTTGGACCGCTTGATTGAACTCAAGGATCACCCAGCCCATGAAAGGGTTCTACAAGTGGGTATTTTAAAAACATATTTACAGCAATTAAGGCACACTTTAGAAGTGCATTGTGGTTAAATGAAATAATCCTTTGGAGCGGAAAGGTTAGATTTTTGTTTGGGGAGTTATAGTCACAGTTGTAAAAATTTCCAAACTATTTTGGATCGACAGTGGATTACCTTGATGGAATTTTATCCGCTTTGAATAAAAGGTTGCCTTGTGGAGTGGAGAAAGGAGCTATTTAATCCTTTTTCCAATGGTTACTTTCTACTCAGAGTTCTCTCCTCCACCTGGTTTTCCCCTTTGTTGGCCTTTGTAAATGTGGAAGAGAAAGTTGATCTAGGGAATTGGATTATAAAAGAGGCCAACAAGAGGAAATGATCAGGCACCTCTTTCCACCATTCCCTGGGTCCAAATTGTATTTTCCCAAGACTGCTTTTCCATTTTTAAAAATTGTTGGTTGATTGTATTTGCGTGTGCCATCTAGTATGCGTTCCCTGTGTAGACAATACTGCTTTTGATTCTCTTTGAAAATCATGACGTAATCATATACACCTGCATTTTTTTTAAAAAAAGATAATTAAATCCCTAATCCCAAAATAACGTATATTTTGTTTCAGGATCTGGTAATGGACATACTGAGAGTTCTGAGTACTCCAGATTTGGAAGTACGCAAAAAGACCTTACAGTTGGCTCTCGATCTTGTGTCTTCCAGAAATGTAGAAGAGGTAAAACATATGTTACTCTATGTTTCTTCCTTTTCTTTCTTTTTTATAAAATAGCTGAATCCTGTGTCTATTTTCTTGAAAGTCATTCTTCTTGGGTGGGGTTTACTCCCCCTCCCATGTGCATAGGATTTCAACCTTAATCTTCTTTGTTTCTGTTTTCTTTTAAATGTTGCAATCATTGTTTTTGTCTTTGTTTCTGATCAGCTGGTGATCGTTTTGAAGAAAGAAGTAATTAAAACAAATAATGTGACAGAGCATGAAGACACTGATAAATACAGGCAATTGCTTGTTCGGACATTACATTCTTGTAGTGTTCGGTTCCCTGATATGGCTGCAAATGTCATTCCTGTGGTATGCAACTTATTTAACTTGTTTCTCACTGTTCCAGAGTTATTCTTGAAACTAACTTGCAATCACTGTCAGCCAACTGTAGACTAACTGTATAAATCATTCAATGCTAAGGCACAATAAGCTTCCTATGGGTTAGTGCCTAACAGTAACAGAACAGATGAGGGCAGGAAGAGATGTAGCAGAGATCATCTGCCATTTCCCAAGCTTCATCAGTTCACCACATTGGTGAGAGAGAAGACTTTTTAGCTTGTTTTTTCCTTCCTTTGAGACCAGTGGCTGTGCCATCTTCAGGCTAGTGACGTGAACAGGTCTGATCTGTGGGTATGTCAGGAACAAAGGAACTGTGGATCAGTAACTCACCCAAGTATGCTGTGAAATGATTTACAGCCACTTGCACCACCTCTAGCAGTCCTGATTCACCCACAGTCCTTTCCTCAGTGTATGGGAGCCCTTTGGGGCTGAAACTGTTCCTTCAGTGCAGCGCTACATGCACCCTTCTTAACTCACTTCAGCTGGGGTCAAGATTAAGTTAGTTAGAGTAGTATTCCAGAAAGCATTAGGACAAGCTTGTGAACTATTAAACAGGGATTTGACCTTTCACTTTGTTCTGAGGCTTTTATCTTTCAGTTTTACTGACTCTGAAGTCACAATCCACTGGGAATTTCTTACATGTTATATTGAAATTAATCCAAGCAGTGTCAGATTCATGGCCATCTGCATCTCTGAATAGCTTCTATTTTGTCAGCACCAGTGAAGATGCTGATGATTGTGCCTAAATCCCCTTTGTTGGATGGACTGTTTGTCACAATGACAAAGGCTGGTCTAGGTATATCAGAAAAATGCTGAGTCTAGAGCACTTCCAAAATCTTACGGTCAGAGCAGTTCCTGCCTTATTAGTTGTGGTGGTAGTGATGGTCTCATCCAGGTTATGTGATTCTGCTGTTAGTTCATGCTCACTCTTGTCCTAGTTGATGGAGTTCCTCAGTGACTACAATGAAGCTGCTGCTGCTGATGTACTGGAGTTTGTTCGTGAAGCCATCCAGCGTTTCGAAAATCTCAGACCACTTATTGTGGAGAAGATGTTGGAAGTATTCCATGCTATTAAATCTGTCAAGTAAGCTAAACATACTCCTCATGAGAACATACTGCTCACTACTTGAACTTAATGGCCTAAATCTAAAGTGGCATTGCGGAAATTGCTTGCCTTCTTCACACATTGTTGCTTGTAGTGGTATTCAAAAGCCGGTTTTGTAGGATTTTTCCAGTTCTTCAGGTTCATGGGAGGCTACAGTGGGAAAAGAGATTAATTCACTAATGATTCTGCTGACAGAAGCAGTTCCATCTGTGGATCTCCCTGTTGAATTTTGGCCAAAGATTTTGCACTCTTTATACCATCTGAGATATTGTTATTGGAAACTAAGTAGTTAAATGATGTAGGTGCACATGAGTTGGGAGGAAAAATCTAACAAGAGTTCACTTTATTGCCTGAGATTGTTACAGTTTCCTATCTCTGAGCATACGTGAAAATGTTATTCCTGATCTGCTGTGAGAAACCAGACAAGTCTAAAACTTTTGAAGCATTTAGATGTGTTGTCTGCGTTTATCATAGAATAGCTTTCATAATAAGGTCTAAATGTGAAATGGTATTTTGACAATTACATTAATTTCTTCTTTTAAAGATAACTGAAGCATCAAGTGATTGTGCAAATATGATTATCCACCCGGAATGCTTAATATACCTTCCTGGGTTGTTCTTGCAAACAGGCTATGAGCCTGATGAATGCATTATGTCTACTTTAAAAATATGTGTCAACTTTTTTTTTAAAGTATGCCAGTTTACTGTACTAAAGACCAGTAATCTTGCTGGTTTGTTTTGATTTGATTTCTAGAGGGGAAACCTAAACATATACAGTGATTTGGTATGACTTGTATGTGGTGTGTGGGTGTAATAGCCGTAGAATTTAAAAGCTAGAAGCTGTATGAAAACGTCACTAAGGCTGCAGCTATGTACACACTTGCCTGGGAGTAAGTTCTTCTGAACACCATGGAGGTTATTTTGGTGTAATGTGTGTAGGATTGTGCTGCCAGTTTGTCTTGCCTACTCAGTCAATGGCTGACAACCCATTCACCTTGTTTTTGTTTCACCTCTGCCCCTCCACTTCTTCTCCCTAGCCTCTCCAGCATATGCATGTGAGCGAGGGCCAGTTTTTTTCCCCTCTACCCTTTCCTCCTACATGGCAACCCCAACAGAGCTTCCAAATACTTCTGTTTGTATTGGAGTCCTTCCCAAAGTGGCTGCTGAAAGTGAGGTTGCAGCAATTCCTGTCACATTTTGTGCAACAAAAAGACACATATTGGAGCATTCCTGCAGCAGGATTCTGTATGGAACTGCGTGTGCTTGACATAATTTGAGAGCTTTCTGCATGGTTTGGGCAAAAAAACATGCAAGAATCATACCAAAAATATTTTTTTAAAAAAGCTTGTCAGAGACACTGGTGGCAGGCTTCAGGGGCTGCAAAAGTGGGTCCAGAGCATTTCCCCACCCCTTCTGTACAGATTCAGGAGTATATCTGTACAATTGCTGCAGTACTTTTTGTATTGAGGAAAGAAATCTGTAATAGTACCTGGGACACTAATGGGAAAGAAGGTCTTTTGCTTTTTGTTGACATGCCTCTGAGGAATCGCTGCTCCTTTCTGGTAAACAGTTAAGGTAGAAAGTTGTGACAGTGCTACAAAAAACATATTTCTTGTACGTTTTTAATTACTTTGAGGCAGAATGACTTTTGCTTCTATGTAATGCATGAAACCATGATACAGATTCATTATCCTTATAAATAACAGGACTGACTTCCTGCTTCACTTTGTAGAATTTATCGGGGAGCACTTTGGATCCTTGGAGAATACTGCAGCACAAAGGAAGATATACAGAGTGTAATGACTGAAGTCCGAAGATCACTAGGAGAGGTATTTATCTGTGTTGTTAATCAAATACATTTTTTTTTGTCTTCCTACATTTTGTGGGGAGAGAATGCTGAAAGATGTTAACATACTCTTGAAACTCCTGAATCAAAGCTTCAGGATTCAATGTAACAGCTAGTTGTCTTATTAATAATAATAGACAATGGGACAAAGTACACTTTTATGGCAAGAAAGAAACTGCTTACAAAAGGAGATTGGATAACTTGTATATTTTTTAATGCATCAGAAACAATATAACAAAAATCAAGAGTTATTTCTAGGCTGAAGTTCATGCTTTCATATTTTCTGAAAAAATGTTACATTGTTGTTTCAGATCCCCATAGTAGAATCTGAAATTAAGAAAGAAGCTGGTGAGCTGAAGCCTGAGGAGGAAATTACTGTGGGTCCTGCCCAAAAGCTGGTTACTGAGATGGGAACATATGCTACTCAGAGTGCCCTTAGTAGTTCAAGGCCTGCCAAAAAGGAAGAAGACAGGTGATTATTTTTTTTGTCTTAGCAGTATGTCATGTCCTCTTTTCTAACACAAGTGTTTGTCTGTGTGATTTTACTTATGTTGGTGCTTTTATATCTGCTCTGTTTTTAAGAGTGTGACACTTAGTGCTTTCATTTGTACAGACCACAGCATTTAAGTACCAGTGAATCTGAGTTAGCTGTTCTTACTGATATTTGCTCAGAGCTAAGTATTCTCTACCAAATTTAAAACCAGTTCCAGGAGGTGGGGTATATCTCTTAGCAAGAAGTAAGGAGTCAAAAGTGCATCACTGGCTGCAGACATACTGAGTTGACACAGGATATCTGGAATTTGGCAGTGAGTCCTGCTGAGTCATTAGAGAACCTTGTTTGCAGTGGCATGGGATATGGATCCTGTGCTTCTAAAAGCACACAGTGATTGCTTTTTGTAAGAAGCTTTTGCTTATGCTGCAAACATACTAATAGTCCCAACCAGCAACATGAGATGGGCTGTCTTACCTCTTCCACTGCCATGGCTGTTCCTCTTAGGATTGCTTTGTTTCTTAAAATTAGTAATGTAATGCACGTGTACCGTTCCACACTTGTGGAAAAATATGAAGAGGGATTTTGTGCAAGGGAAACTCCAGCAGCACAGGCTGTCTTGTCTGATTTTTCCCAATGTCCTTTCTTAATTCAGTCGCTTCCTTCACATCCCAGGCCTTTTCTGTGGGTCCTCTGATCATCAGAAGAGGCTTTTTGGGGAGAGAGGGGCTTACAGTGAAGAAAGAAGATGGACTTCTTTCATAAACATCGCTGAGCTACACTAGATGCAATCCAGTGTAAAGGAAGAGTGCACTCTTAGTCATTATGCCTTGGTATCCTAATAAAAATAGCATTCAAGTAATGTTTTAGATTTGTTTCAATTCAATTTTTAAACTATACTGTTGCTGTGGTTCTCTAGTTGTTTTCCAGAAGTAAACCTTACTGAACTAAGTGGGACTTAGTTCAGTGATGATAAAAAATAGGTCTATACTTGACTGTATTGTTGTTGTTGTTTTTCTTGTAGTTATATACTGTAGTTCCAACTACTTTGGGCTGCTGCAAGAGGTCTCAACATATTAATATGTGGCAGATAAAATCAATAAGACATACTTTCAAATTTTGTTCACTAGAAGTTGATTTAGGGCAGACGAAAAGTTTCCAATTCAACATTTTCCAGAAAACCTACAGTACTTATTTCAGCTGCTTCTGAAAAACAAACTGTAATATTCAGCTTGAGGCAAACTAGTCTTGTTTACCATAGTGACAACAGATGCATATTTAAACCATACAGACAGGGTTTAGATGTCAGCATCTTGACTCTGGGGAGAGTTTGCCCCTTGTAAGCAGTCCTGTGGGTATTTGGTTTGTTTTTGTTAATTTTGAAAAATCAATCTCATTATTTTTCTACTCTTAGTTTTCATTCCTTGGTTTTTAGAGCCTGATTATAAAAAAAACAATAACACTGGAGTTGTATCCTGTGCAGAAACATTCCAGCCTAGTTTAGATGTGAAACCAAGCTTTAACCACTAAGGACAGATAGTAGGATCGTGTGCTGTCCTCTTTTATATGCACATTCCATCCCCAAAATGGTGTTTAAAAGTGACTGTTACTGTGCCCAAATGTTTGGTGTGTGTTGTGTGAAGATTTTAAAGCAGCAAAATGTAACATATTTAGCATAGTCCTCCAGGAACCTTTGATGTAAATGGGGAACCTGTTTTTTTTCCTGTTTTCCTCATATAGCTTTAAATGTTTATCTGGAAGAAAATTTATGTCATACAAGTTGCCTAACATACTACATCTGGGAATGCCACATATTTTTTCCTGAATTTCAAGATTGCCTTTCTTTTGTAGACCTCCACTGAGAGGGTTCTTGCTGGATGGAGATTTCTTTGTTGCGGCTTCTCTTGCCACAACTCTGACCAAAATTGCTTTACGTTATGTGACTCTGGTTCAAGAAAAGAAGAAACAAAATGTAAGTTATTTTTCTTTGAAGTATTCATGAGGAATTTTTGCCATATTACTGTTTGTGAGAGGAAGTATTACTCTTTAGTAATCTCTAGAGGAGCTTTTGTACAGTCGTTGTTCGCTAAAGTTGTTTTCAGCACTTTACACCTTACAGCTTTGCCTTGTTTTTAAGCTGTATTGTTTGGCATCAAGGCAACCATTGTTGTTTCCTGTAGTTTTCCCTGCTTTAGACATAAATAGGCAAACTGGGATGCTACAGTAAACCATATGTTACCATGAACATGATGAGCACAAGCCATAGTGAATCTTACATTTTTCCCTTCTTCTGTCCACCATAACCACAAGGAATAAATTGTGGAAGCTTTAACTTCTGTTTTCCATTAACTGGCATTTTCAATACCTGGCAAACTGCCCTTAATGTTAACTATGGTTTGCTTGAAAGAGGCCAGCTTTGAACAATGGATTATGAAGTTGGATTTTGCAAAATTAGCATTAAACTGCAGTTTAGGGTTTGGATGATTTGCCAACATGTGGCTAATAGCAACTGAAATAGCAACCATCACAGCTATGCCATAGGAGATGAGGGAAACGGGGAGAGAAAAGAAGGAGGCTGTCCTAGAGGCATTAACATCATGCCAAATTGTAGCTTAGCGTGATATCTAAATGCAACTAATATGTGTATCAAATTTGATGTCTTTAAGAAGGAATGCTGTGTAGTATTTGAAAAGGAAACAACTATTACTGTTTTCCTCTTTTTTTCCCCTCTTCTCTCCTCATTTAGTCTTTTGTAGCTGAGGCAATGTTACTCATGGCCACAATTCTCCACTTGGGTAAATCATCTCTTCCCAAGAAGCCAATTACAGATGATGATGTTGATCGGATTTCTCTGTGCCTCAAGGTGCTCTCAGAATGTTCGCCTCTAATGAATGACATTTTCAACAAGGAGTGTAGGCAGTCCCTTTCTCACATGTTATCTGCCAAACTGGAAGAAGAGAAACTCTCTCAGAAGGTAGGATCACATATGCACCTGCGTATTTGTGACCTTTCTGGGACGTTGACTCTTGCCAGAGTCAGGTTCAGTCCTTGAGAGATGAATAAAGGTTTCACTTTGTTACGTGTGTCTTAAATGTTTCTTAACAAATCCCTCTTTTTCCTTACCACAGAAAGAGTCTGAGAAGAGGAATGTGACAGTTCAGCCAGATGACCCGATTTCTTTTATGCAGCTCACTTGTAAAAATGAAATGAGCTCAAAGGAAGATCAGTTTCAGCTCAGTCTGTTAGCTGCTATGGGGAACACTCAAAGAAAAGAAGCTGCTGATCCACTGGCATCCAAGCTCAACAAGGTGATGTAAAATTTAATTCTTCCCAGACAATCTTTAGATTAGAAGTAAGAAACTTTCCAATCGTTTGAACTTTCCATTCATTTCTATTGTAAAACCACAATTAAAATTTGCATAATGCTGCTATACAGTCTAAGCTACTTTCTGTGTAACAAATCAGTTAGGAAGTTAGCATTTCATAATTATCTTTTTATTGTATGGTAACATTAGAAATTGTATGAAGCCTACTACATTTGGATCACATTCCTATAGCCAGTTAGATTCCTATAGGAATTCTTGTTATCTTTTCCAATCAGTAATGAAGGCCCAGGGGGAAACTCTGCAAATAGGGAAGCTTGCTGGGAATGAAGAGAAGCTTCAAAGATGGTTGAATAGAAGTGGTTTTGCTAAGAAAAAATGAGGAAGTGGTATTAAAGCTGTGATGGTTTAGTCTATTAGAACTTAATACTTCCCTGAACATTTGGCTATGAAAAGAGATGGATACTGGAAAAGCTAATGGTATTTTGGGATTTATACCCTTAATTGGTTTTGGATGTGGGAGAACTTAAATCTGGATTGTTTATCTAAATGGAAGAATATGTTGCAGAGAGTGAAACAATGTTCTTCAGTTTCAGTATTTATTAACCAGCTTTTGATAAGGGATATTTTTTTAAAAGAACTGGTGAGCATATGTTAACAATCTACACTTAAAGAGAGACTATATCTGAAGAAACTAAAATGGAGTGTTTATTTTATTCAAAGATAAAACCCAAGGTGGTTTTGCATAGTTTTTGTTTCAGGGCCTCTTTGGTGGTTTCATTAAAATAACGGGGATCATGGAAATATGAAGCTTCTAAACACAATAATCAGCAGCTATGTGATTGTATGTGTGTGCCTCTAAGTTGCCTGCCAAGTTGTGGCGACTTCATGAATTCCATATGATTTTCTTAGTACCAAAGTCGTTATTGTATTGAGGAGGTAAATTTTTCAGAGATCCCAATAGGTTATTTTAATCTGACTTCTGAAGAAGGCTGCAAACTGAACCTGGCCGTAATACAGTGCCCTTAGTTTGAAATAAAGCAACTGTGGATTTTTTATCATCTTGAAATATCTTCTCTCTTTATTGCAGCTTTTTGATAAAACAATAATAGCACAGTTCACTTAACAAAGCTTCTGCCAAAGGAGGTCCTTTTTACAAAGTTTTTGCCTCCCCAGACTCTCTTTTTTTCTTTGTTCTCAGTCTAGTTGGAGGTTTTTATTTTTTCGCAAGTATCAGCTTTGGGAGATTGGTGAAGGAGACTGGAGAAACACAGAGTTCCAATATTAGGTTGTAGCATAATGCCTGCAGTAAACAATGCAGTAAAGCTTTAGCTGAGAAAGAATGGGATTCTACTCAAGCCAATCCTGCTGTGGCAGTGTGTGCCTGCCTACAACAGGCAAAGTAAATAGTGTTGCTTACTGATTTTCTGTTTAAGAAATAATACCCAGAAACACATTTACTTCGTTAAATGAGGTATACCTGTATTGCCATTCAAATATAAGTCCCATTAAGGTCAGTGGAGTTACTGTTATCACCCAAGTACATGATGGCAGCCTGAACTCTTTCTTTCTTTCTGTTTGACAGGTGACTCAGCTGACAGGCTTCTCAGATCCAGTTTATGCTGAGGCTTATGTTCATGTCAACCAATATGACATAGTATTGGATGTTCTTGTGGTAAATCAGACCAGTGATACTTTGCAGAATTGTACACTTGAATTAGCTACATTAGGTAAATAGCAATGCTGCTGTTTTTGTTGTTGTTATGTGCCTTCAAAATCAACTCTTATTATTGGCAACCTTGCCAGGGTTATTCAAAAGAGTTTTGCTTTTGCCTTCCCCTATGGCTGAGAGAGTGTGACTTGCAAAGGTTGCAGAGTGTATTTCAACTCTTACTGTTGGCGACCCTGTAATAGGGTTTCCTTGCTAGAATTAGTCAAAAGAGGTTTGCCTTTGCCTTCCTCTAAGGCCGAGAGAGTGTGACTTGCCAGATGTTGCCCAGTGGACTTCAGTGGCTAAACATGAATGTGAACCCCAGTCTTCCAGAGTCCTAATCAACATTCAGATGACTATTTCACACTGGTTTTGTTGTTTCTACATGTCTTCATGATGATTCCAGTGTATGACAACCCTACAGTAGGGCTTTCTGAGAGTATGTGACTTGCCCAAGGTTACACAATGGGTTTCCATGGCTAAATGGGGATTCAGGCCCTGATCTCATGGAATCCTAGTCCAGCACTTAAATCTATACCATACTGGTTCTCTTTTGTAGAGTTAATTATTTTTACACTCAGTGGGTTTCCTTGACTAACATTTAAACCATTTTAAACAGGTGATTTGAAACTTGTGGAAAAACCATCTCCTCTGACACTTGCTCCCCATGATTTTGCCAATATTAAGGCCAATGTGAAAGTAGCTTCTACAGAGAATGGAATCATTTTTGGCAATATTGGTAAGCATCTTGTTTATTCTGTTTGAATCAAGGAATCTTGAAAATTTGATGGTTTAATTTCTTCTTATAAGGATACAAGTGAATTAAATTTAATCCAAGAATGATTTTAAAGATGCAGAGAATGCTGTGTTTGCTCTGAATTGGAAGATGTATAAGTTTGAATTAATTTAAAACTTTGTAAATGACGATGTTAAATTTCTGTTGCCCTGTTTCTCTTTTTAGTGTATGATGTCTCTGGAGCAGCCAGTGACAGAAACTGTGTGGTCCTCAGTGACATACATATTGATATAATGGACTACATCCAGCCTGCTACTTGTACTGATGCAGAGTTCCGTCAGATGTGGGCAGAATTTGAATGGGAAAACAAAGTGAGCTCTCAATTCATGATTATTGAAATTTTAAATAAGAATATTTTAAAGAAACCTGTACAGTTGGCTTTCTAGGACAACTTGGGTTAGGGGCACATGACCCCCACAAAGGTAGAAAAACCCTAAATATCAAAATGTAGGGGGGGCAAGGCATGGTGGGGAAGGCTGGCACCCAGCATCCAAACCAGGTCAGGGAAAGGAGAGGGAAAAGGAGTGGGTTGGTATGTTGGCCCTGTATTTCCTCCCCCTTGCCCATCTCCTTCCTTGAGTGTTTGGAAGGCTTTGGGAGAGTGTTTGTGGTGCTGAGATGTCAAGTTGTGGGCCATCCTTAAATGGCTAGGCAGCAGCTGGTGTGGAGGAAGAGAAGCAGGGGTAGATTTTTAAAGGGCTGCGTGGCCTGATGGGAGGCGCTAAGAGGGAATGTTCCTCCAGAGAAGAAGTACTTGAGCTAGAGGGTGGCAGGGGTTGGAGACACTCTCAAATAATCAAACTTATGAAGGTGAAACCTGCAAATGTGGAAGGCCAGCTGTACTATGTTGTGTGAGGAGGGGGCACCTCTCCAGCTGTTCTTACTCTTAGTGTTAGATTTTCATGGAATAACTGCAACTACAGCTGGAAGAAGGGGTGGATATGTTCCACATTGCATCTATTCTTCTCAACAAACTAAACACCATAATACAGCCCTTTGGATTTGAGACAATGTATTGCTTTCAGGAAAAAAGATGTTGCTCTGCCCTTTTAGGAAATCTCTCTGTAGAAGTATTCTTTGATGATTACTCCTGACAAGCCCAATCACCAATTTTTATTAGGACAGGTTTTGTTTAAAACCATATTTAGAGTTTGGAATATGTGGAACTCTTAGCTGATCAGGATCCTTTGTGATACTGAGTATAATGGAGTATAGGATCTTATACTGCATGTGCTGCTACAAGATAAGTGTGGCTTATTTTCACAGATTATTATTGTTGTTTTATGTCTTCAAGTCATTTTTGGCTTACAGCCACTCACAGACAAACCTATCACAGGGTTTTCTAGGCAAGATTTTTTCAAAGGAGGTTTTGCATTTGCCTTCCTCTGGGGCTGAGAGACTATGACTTGCTGAAGGTCACTCAGTGGCTGAGCAGGAATTTGAACACTGGGCTCCAGTGTTGTAGTCTGACGTTCAAACCATTACACCACAGTTATTGTCCCATGCAAAAACAGTATACCAAAAAATAATGCACAGGGCACTTTTGCCATATTTTGGACAATCCTCCACTGTTTATAGGCCCTAAAGAGGCTTTTCCTTCACAAGGAAATGAACTGGCGATTGAGTTCTGGTTTATAACCTTGTTACACAAACCCTTTCTTAGCCTAAAACATCATGGTGGGAACATGGTGAAATTGTAGTGAAATGTGTGTTTTGATTCTTAATTTTTTGGCAGCCAGGAGAGGGGCAGCTCCTGAAGAATCTGTGAGGTGCCAATATGGTTACCAGTCGCTGCAATTATCTGTCCTTTTACTACAGTTTTAAGGGTCCAAAGGAAGTCTCTTTTAGTTTTTATGTGCAGTTGTTGTGGAAGTGACATGCAGCATAAAGGTAGCCTTATTTAATTAATCTGTAACATTTCAGAAGGATAAATACAAAGTTTTGGACAAGTGCTCTGTGTGTGTGTGTGTCTGTGTGTGTGTGTGTGTCTGTGTGGTCTATTTCCCATTACCCTCTTCTGCCTATATATTGGCAGCTAAGGCTAGAATAGGGATAGGAAAAATATATTTTGTGCAGCATTTTAATGTGTTTTATGCATACAATCTCATACTGTAAAACTTAAGGGAAGTACTGCATCTAAAAGACACTAATGTAAGCGTTAGTATAAATACCTTTAGGATTGCACATATGAAGTGTCAGAATACTGTATAAGGTATCCAGTATCTGTATCAAATATCAAAATACTGGAAAATAAGTTTATGATATAGGCCAGTTTAAGGGAAAATTTTGTAGAGAATAGTTGGCAGTTGTATTTAATTATCAAAGCACAGTTAGTGCAAGTTGAATACTAGCTGAGATTTATGATTCTGTAAAACCCTCTGGAGGGATAATCTGTGTATCATCTGTTGTAATATTTAATTTTTTGAAAGAAAAAAGAAAGGCCAGGAAGCTCATTATCCTTGTATTTTATTTTTTGAAGGTTACAGTTAATACAAATATAGTGGATCTGAATGAATATTTGCAACATATATTGAAATCGACTAATATGAAATGCCTTACCCCAGAAAAGGTAAGCAAATTTACTGCTAAATTATAAATCCAGTTTCAGTCTGCAAATAATATCATTTAATTGGCTTGGATAACCTTGCCTTGGTGGTTAATTTACTTTCCATGAAGAGTTCAAAGTAATTAGAACTGGGTTTTTCTGCCTTCCTCTGTGTCCCTGCTTGAGGTGAAAAAAATTATTCCCTAGACTTGGAAAACTCTGAGGGATGGGGGGGATATGCTAAGGGCTCCAAAGAAGATGGGAAATCAGCATGACATCCAAGTCACTAAGTACTTTTTCTTGCCATTTGAACTGAGTTGATTAACCTTTAGTTAGAGATTTAGTGGGTTTGAGTATTCATAGAATGATATAATTGGAAGGCCATCTAGTCCAACCTCCTGCCATGCAGGAATACATAATTAAAGCACTTCTGGCAAATGGTCATCCAGCATCTGTTTCAAGACCTCCAAAGGTGAGTCCACCACTCTCTGAGGTGATCCATCTCATTGTTGAACAGTTCTTGCTGTCAGGAAGATCTTTCTGATGTTTAGGTGGAATCTTTTTTCTTGCAATTTGAATCCATTGTGTTCTGGTCTCTGGAGCAGCAGAAAACAAGCTTGTTCCATCTTCTACATGACATTCCGTGTTTATGGTTATAATTTTATGTTTTTTTACTCCACACTGGATGCATGTACTGTTTTGGGGACTTAACTTTGAGTCCCATCTGTATGCGTGTGTATTACAATTTAGGAGAGAGAGAGAGAGAGAGAGAATGAAAGAGACAAAAATGGAGAGAGACAGAGTTTAAAATGTTGTATAATGGAAAGATCAAACTTGCACCAAGGAATGGGCAACTACAACACATTCAATTTTCTTTTCCAGGAGCATGTGAGGGACCACACAAGCTGCTAAAATGCCAAACAAAAACTCCACCCAGATATGGCCAGAAGTCCACTTCTGGTTTTGTAAAATGAGTGTTGTTGTTTTTTTTTAATGCTGAACAGTGCAGGGTGACCTACAACCTATGTAAAAGGTGAATTGCTGCTCTGAAGGTGTCCAGAAAAGGCAATTCACCCCCTTTCTTCTGTCAGAAGAAGGGCAGCATGGGGAGTAAGGAGGGATTGAGAGCCACCGAAATAGCCTTGATTGCTACATGGTCCAAAGACTGGACTTCTTCCACAGAAGTCTGGGTTAAGGTGATGATGGTTGTTACCATCTTTATTTGTATCCTCCTTTTTGGACTGCCTCAAAGCAGTCCAGAAATTCCTGTGGAGAAAAATATCTCTCAAAAGTCATGGTTTGTAGTCCTCAAACCACGAGGCGATAAAATAATGGTATACGTTCTTCACACAAGTAAATAATTACATACATTCTATTCACAAATAAAAATATAAACGATCTGTGTTAAAATAGAACAACAGGATAGAATTAATTACATATAAATGTATTTTAGAAACAACTTAAGTTTAAAATTTAATAGAAGAGACTGACGTTAAACTTTTCATATATATAAATTTCTATTGAAATCATACAGCCTTATTGCTGATATACAAGCCTTGGTAGCCCCACTGTTCCTGAAACTATGTCTTCCATATGACACCTCAGGTGTTTAAATCAGAGAGAATCCTTAAGTTATCAACAGTTGTCTGCCATGACCCTTTGAGTTTTGGCAGCACAGAAAAAAAACTTTGCGGCCCTCTCTGTTACTCTTTTTTCAGTATCCCCTAATAGATAGATGCCATTCCAAAGGTCTTCCTGGGAACTTGCTTGAGAGGTGCTACTAACCTTAATCTATCATCCATGTAAAATGTACAGTAGAAAAGTACATGAGGTAAAGATTCTACTAGTCCCTCCCCACAGGGCCATATGTGGTCCTTGTACTCAGTTTGCTGAAAACATCCCTTAAAAGGTTATGAAATCTTGTCTTTCTAGGCTCTTTCTGGTTATTGTGGCTTCATGGCTGCCAATCTATATGCACGGTCCATAT
Organism: Ctenosaura bakeri; assembly: GCA_948474755.1. Lineage (NCBI taxonomy): Eukaryota > Metazoa > Chordata > Lepidosauria > Squamata > Iguanidae > Ctenosaura > Ctenosaura bakeri. The sequence continues at coordinate 115,704 of CAOLHI010004168.1, forward strand.
TTGGAGAAGATGCCCTTGCAAATGTCAGCATTGAAAAGCCAATTCATCTTGGACCTGAGGCGCCAGTTACAGGACACATAAGAATCCGTGCAAAAAGTCAGGTAACAATATTTTTTGTTAACCTCTTCCTTTTAAAATTGTGGATGTCCTACCCCATTTTGCAGTCTTTGGTCGGGAATTCACTATTAACATTGGCTGTAGAAGGTGCTCTGGTTACTGTCTTTCTGTGTAAAAGGGTAGAATTGTGCTTTGAGATCAGCCCGTCCTGGACAGCAGTTCCAGACCAATTTCCAAGTAAACTTTTCTTTGAATAGAAAGATGACTCTGTCATTAGCAGACCATTATGTGAAATTGAGGAAGTCGTAAAACATACAGGAAGGGATCCAAAGAGCGATGTGAGAGCCCTACGGAAGTTCAGAAGGTTTTGTAGACTTTTGTTCTTACTGTAGCCCATATATGTCCCCTGAAAAGCTGCTCCTGAAAGACTCGTGACAATCAAGAGTAATGTCTGGTATGGGGTAGGGAGATGTAATTAGAATACATTTATAATTTCTTTACTATTGATATTTATAGGATGTATATGAGAAATTTAAATATCTCTATAAAAAAAATACAATAAAATACAGGGAAAAACTGAGGAGCTAAAACCAACCAAAAAATAAAGCAAGCATGAAAATCAGTAATATGTAAGAGGGATTAAAATAGAAAAAATGTACAAGGTCTGGGAAAGCACAGAAGTTTTAACCTGGTATGCTGAAAAAAATGCATGTGTCAGGCCTACTTCTCAGAGAATTTTTTCCCCAAAACTACAGGACCATCACTGAAAAAGCCCTGTCTCAAGTAAGCTACTTTCTGAACTTCAAAATGAGAGGCCATTGGAAAAAGAGCCCTGTAAATGATCTTAGGGGATGGACCTATGACAACATCCTATGGAATCCTGGGGTTTGCAGTTTAGGGAGGGGCCAGTCAATGCCTCCCTAAACTGCAAACTGCAGGATTCCATAGAATGTTGAAAGTAGAATAACAGCGCTGTAACAGTCTAGTGTGGAAATGGCCTAAGGTTACAGGCCACAAAGCACTTTATAGGTGAGAACCAGCACTTATGAACTGCTGCTGTTCAGGACCGAAGGTCATCTTTCCTTGCAACTTCATATCCAGAATATATTTTTACGTCTATATCTCACAACTGTTCATCTCACTTTTGTGATGTTACAAGAATTGTTATAGGAATATTACAAAATATTACATGACTTGCTGATGTGAAAATGTATTTTCTTTTTGTGCAGATATGAGGATCAAATTGTTACTAGATTTTGGAAAGAGTAGTGTATTTTCCCTTATGTTTGGATGTGTTTATCTTTTCTTCCACAGTAGTGCTTCTTGATGCAATACAAACCATTTCATTTTGCTTTGAAACTCATTGTTATTGTTCTGGCAACAGTTGCATTGGAAAGGCAAAACGGTGACCTATTTGCAATTTAGTTATTTCGGCATCATATTGTACAACACATCTAATCTTAAACATTCTACTTGGAGCTGTGAATGACAAATGTTTCAGAATAGATATATAAATGAAGATATATAAATGGAGATAAAATTGTTGAATGTTACCTATTGAAAAGCTAAATGAATTACTGTCTAAAGAGTTACTGTCTTTCATCTCTTTTGCAGGGGATGGCACTAAGTCTTGGTGACAAAATCAATCTCTCTCAGAAGAAAACTAATTTATAAATTAAACATTCTTCTGATCAAATATGGTTAAGCGCTTGGAATTTTGCTTGTTGGATTCAGAACATCTTGTATTCCTCTTTTTCCTTTGGTTGTAGAAGCTGATCTTCTTGTGCTGAATGCATTCCAGCAAATAATTTGTAGGTTTTACTTATCACTCCAAGATCAGCATTAAATCTGCATTTTTTCTCAATGTCCTTAGAAGTCATGTTGTCTAGTCTCCTATATGTACTATTTCAATAAAATTACATAAATTCTCTACTAGATTGACTGTTTTTAATTGCTTGCTATGTCTGGACTACAGTCCTCCCTCCACATTTGCGGGTTTCACCTTTGTGGATTTGATCATTTGCAGATTTTTTGCCCCGCCTCTGCTGATACCTTCCACCATTTTTACCACTTCATTAACATTGGTGTCACAGGGAGGGGGGAAATCAAACTGCAGGATGGCTGGACCTGGCCATACATGTGTTCCCTTGCTATTGCACTCACTGAGGGGGAAAGCGAATGGGATGAGGGGATTGTGAGGAGGGCGGGCACATGTGTGTGTTTGCTCAAGCGACTGGAGGTGGGGCTAGTCACCAGCCATTGGCTTCTGCCTTTTGGAAGAAACAAAGGAAAAATGCTTTTTGTTCTCTTTGCTTGTTCCAAAGGCCAAAGGGATGGCTGACATGCTTCCTGGAGGAGGAGTGCCCACCAGCCATCGGCTTCTGCCTTTGGAACAAGCAAACGCAAGTGCCATAGCAGGGTCTCAATGACACGTGTGTTTATTTGTTCCAAAGGTGTAAGCAGGCAGCTAACATTAAATATTAAGAGAGAAGGTTAGGGAGTGACTAGAGATATTAATGTTTTCTCCCACTTTTGCAGGGGTCCTATCCCCCAACTTCTGTGAATGAGGAGGGTTGTCTGTATTCAAATTTTGTTAAAGATTTGATTTAACTGTTGAAGAATGTGAAACTCTTAGGACTGATGATCAGGATACTTCTTTCCTGTTTGATTCAGTCACTCTTTCATGCAGTGTCCATGGAGAAGAAGCATACACTTTTCTCTTAAAAGACTTCATCATTTAGTTCAACAGAGGGGCAGTCTGCACTTGGGTGGACATGCTTGGTGTGTATAGAATTTCTCTTGATTGAAATGAATAGATAGCCTTGTAGACCAGGAGGCCCATTCTTGCTGAGATATGTTTAACAAGCAGATTAAGAAGTTCTAAATGTAGTGGCACTATAGCTGAACAGCTTCATCTTGGGCTTCTCCCATATGAGTTCAGGCTACAGAATGTTAGCACTGAGATAGAAAATAATAGATTATTTGCCTTTATGGCAGCACACAATGCACTGTCCAACTTGAGAGGTTGTACATGCACTAGTTAATCAAATTACAATAAGAATTAGGATTCCACATTCACACAGCATTAAAAAAATCTATAGCTTCAACCTGATCCGTTTAATACCGTATACGTCACAATACCATATGTCTTAGAACTGAATTCACATTTTAAAGGTCATTTTATGAGCCTGGAGAAACATGCTACTTGTGAGTAAAATATCATAGTATTATTGTACCTTTTAGATGCTTACAAATTGTAAACGTGGTAAGTTTGCTTAGGCAATGATCTGTTTCCTTAGATGTACTCAGTGGGCGGAGATGCCATAAGATGGAGCAGCAAAACATTGATAACAAGTTTCTGCCATATTGGAAGGGGCTTCCTTCCGTCCTGAGACTTATTGCTTGCTGAAGTGATGCCAAGCCTTTTTCCATATGATTCTTGGATGTTCATACTGAACCTACACAGAATATTGTGCAAACACATGTTTCATATTTTACATTGTCTCTGAACAAACTACTTGTACGAAAAATGTGGCTATGTATCTCAAATTCTTTCACAGTGAAAGCCAAATCAAAGCCGTAAATAGTCGTAGTGGATAGTTCTGATGACGTCATCCTAGCATGATTAACTAGAATTGTGGTAGAGACTTAGGAACAGCATAGGGATAAAAGTTTTTTTTTCTTTCACCTTTTTATGTTAAAACTTTTGAGTGCCAAGAAAATAGAGAAGTGATAAGAAGACAGAGACATGTACACACTGGTCTTTTATACAATACTTAAAAGAGCATGTGGAATTAGCTACTGTTAGATGCGATGAATGTTTGGAAAAGAACTAGGAAAGTGTATGGACAACAGATCCAGCCCCACTATAAGTACTCGGGGAAACATTCAGAACATGAAATGGCTTCATACAATTGTAATTATAGTAAGTTTGTAATAGGGCTTGATACCAATACTAAATTAGAGCCAATGTGGTATAGTGGTTTGAGCATTGGACTTAGGACTCTGGGAGAGCAAAGTTCATGTCCCTGCTCAGACATGGAAACCCACTGGATGTCCATGGGCAAGTCATACTCTCAGCCTCTGAGAAACCAATGGCAACCGCCCTCTGAACAAATCTTGCCAAGAAAACCCTATGATAAGTTCACCTTAGAATCTTCATAAGTCAGACACATCTTGAAGGCACACAACAATTAATACTAGACAAAAATTAAATCCCTACATTCTAAGTTATGCTGGCCTCCATATATGGATGAATAATGTTGCCAGCCAGTTTGAAAAACACTGTCAGCATAATACAATAAACCATGTGGTATCTGCTTATCTTCTTTCCAAATACTCTGCACTTCTGGTTAGAGCTGCAACACTGGTCCAGGTACACTAAAATTCCCATGCAGAGTAATACAGATCAGTTGCATGCGGTTTAGAGGCTAAAACAAGAGAGAGAGACCATTGGATCTCCAGAGTTTTTGGACTATATTTTCCACATTCCTTATTATTATTCATGCTGGGTGGGGTTGATAGGAGTTGCAGGTTGAAACATCTGGAGAGACGGCAACGACCTGTGGGCCAAGACACTGAAAGCGCAATTTTATTGTCTTATTTGGGAGTCTTTCTCATTAAATTCAATAGAGCTTGCTTCTGAGTAGGTATCAGCTTGCATTATCTCCCATGAACCTCTAAGACCTCACTTCAAACTATGTCTCTAGCCACCCTTGGATTCTGTACAAGGAGAAAGGCAAGATGTCAATAAAATCAAATTGCCAACTAGTCTTTGGCAAGACCCATTGTCTGTAACAGGTGCCCTCTATACATCCCACCCTCCGTAGCCCAACTCATCAGCAGGACTTAATGAAAGACTGCTCCTCTTAGCAGGTACAGCAATCGAAAATGGGATCACAGAAAGTCTAGTGGTTTTCTTTAGCACTAAGTAGGGAAATCCTATTCTTGCCTCTAATCAGTGTTGAGAGATAAGACATGATTTAAATGTACTTACACTTCAAATATCCTGCTGTTCAGATGTCCCTAAATGTTAAACATATGTAAGAGCAAAGTATTTAAAGCAAACATACAGGGAGAAAGTGAGGCTTGTTTTTTAAAGCTGTGCTTTGCATGCCAGAAAGCTGTTTTGTGGAATTTACTGCTAGACAATAACTGAGCTTTGCTTTACATACCAGAAAAACTTTTATTACATTAATGGCACACTATACATTCTTTGAAGGGCTTTATGCGAAGCATTATCTGCTTCTCATTAGAGTCTATGGAAATTTATGTCAGTGAAAGGCCTTCATCGGAGTTTATTAGTTCACTTCAGCTCACTGAAAATAAACTGACACTATCACACGACTAATATAGATACAAGAAATAATGGGTGGTATTTTCCAAGATCCACTGGTACATCTCTATTTTCAGATAGCTGCACCTGGCATTTTATGCCTCATCTTCCATAAGTGGCAAGTTTAAATTTTCTTTTTACCCGCACTATGCATATTCTCACTTAAGAATGTTTGTGAGTTCTTAAATAACAAAATGCAAATGTTGCCATGGGAACACTGTCATTTTTGGAGAGGATAATTATGATGTGTTGGAATACTAAAGAAATCTGTTCTATCAGCAGGTTGCCATAAGGAGCAGATGAAGGCATTAATCTGTGAGTCATTAAGGCCTTTTTTTTTTTTATGGAAAAGAATACATCCACACTACAAGACTTATTTTTAAGGATGGGAGAAGTGAAGACTTGCACCTGAGCTGATGAATTCAAGTGCACTGCCTCATGTAGAATTCTGTACATGAAAAAAGCACATTGTTATTTGTTTCTAGCTCACCTTTTTCTCAATCATGAGACCCAAGGTGGCTAAAACCATATTTAAAAAACATTAAAGATTAAAACTATATAAAAGCTTCAATAAAAGGATTAACATAAAAATTTAAAAAATTGATGAAGTTAAAAACATTAAAAACATTAAAATTCATTAAAAGACAATATACAGCGAGGTCTCTTTGTTCTTCAAGATGGAGGTGCCCTCTTTGTCCAGGTCTGGCACCTCTGGCCTTGTTGCTGCAGCAGCTGGACCCGGTCGAGTACAACAATTCGCCAGAGAAGTGCTGCACCAATGCCGAGCGCCTCGCCATCCGCACTTGCCTCAAGCGCGACTACCTGTTGCAGCTCAATGACCCCTGGCAGACCCACCTCAACGATGACCTTGCCATGACTCACTGGACTTATGCCAGATCACACAATATTTATCCAAATTTCTATTTCACACCAAAAACTTCCCTGATGGGTGCTCTTTTCGGTGTAGGACCCATTGATTCCTGGTGGTACGTCATAGAAAAGGAAAGGGATTATAAGGAGAAGCTCATACAGGGAAGGCAAGTATGAGTGACCATTCCATCTTGCCTACCAAGTCTTGACAACTGTCTGTGAAAATGCTGCTGTACTTATTCTCTGTAAGGATTGGTCATCTTTCCAAACAAATTTCATTTATTAAAAAAAAAAAGTATACAAGCTTTAAAAACTGCACCATACAGCACTAAAAGCCCTCTCTTGTGAGCTTCGTCATTTCATTGATGTTTTTGTGCAGTTCTTGTACCCATGAGAAGGAAAGGTGATTTTTAACTTTTTTTCAAAAAAGAAGAAAAATATATAAATGGGGGCAAGATGTTTTTACTAAAGGACAACAATGGAATCTTGACTCTTTTGGAGATTTCTGTGATAAAGGCCCACAAATACAAAAGACACAATGTTCTCAGTTTTATCTCATTAATGAAGAAGATTCCAGTTGGCTCAGACCAAAGGTCTATCTGGTTGACCATGTTGTCACTCTACCATGATGAGTCAGGAGAGTGTAGGGAGAGTGGCAAGAGATTTCCCTCAGTTCCTTCACGTAGTAGCCACGAGCAGAACATGATCCATAATTTTGCACCATACACAGTTTACAGAACTGTAAGCCTAATTCTTATATAAAGCATATACACAGGGAATTGGGACCACGTTTTAAATGCCTGTTTCCAGTTTAAACCCACAAGTTAAATTTCTGTCTGCAACTTCTAGCCTGAAATGGCACGCACATTCATTAAATGGGCACCAGCTTCCTTATTTCCTAATGCTTTCATTCATTAATGAATACTGTGGTTTCCGTAATCGTATTTGTGCTGTCCTGGTTCATAATAGGGTCACTAAATTGAATTCTTCCCCTTGGGGATACACTAGCTGCTGTAGCTCATTTCACAACATGGCAATTATGGGAAGAAGCGGAAGCTGCAATTTCTTAGAACAAGGTAATTTAATTTAGATTAATGTTCAACTATCAAGGGGAAGATCCTAGATATGTTATTACACTGTGCTGTTGTGCTGATTTTTGTCCATTATTCTAAAAAAGAAGGGAGTGAATTTACTTCTGCATTCTCCGTTACCTAGACATCATCTTCATGGAAAGGTTCTCCCTGTTGAAAATGGGCGTGAGGCTGGCTGTAAAGATGAAGTGATCCAATCTTTGGTTTTAGAAGATTTTGTCCTGTGTGCCACCATATGTGGCTTGTCTCCATTCTCCACTAGAAACATCCTGCCTCTCCAGATGCTTTCAGCCTGTACTGTGCCTCCCATCAGCTTATCCCATTAAAACTGCTAATATAGTCTGTGCTCACCAGACATCAGTGACTCCTGAGGAAAGTCCAGACATCTGAGTGAGACCCTTTAATAAACAGCTAATGTGACTGCTTTTTGGTTTTTTATGGCAGTTTTGGAAGATGTGAGTCAAGACACATCACAAAAGCCCTTTGATCAAGACCACCCTTTACTCCAGGCTGTGGAGAAATCATATCACACTAGTCAGTGCGTAGTGGTTTGAGCATTGGATTATGACTCTGGAAACCAGGCTTCAAATCTTCACTCAGCTATGGAAACCCACTGAGTGACCCGTGGCAAGTCACATTCTTTCAGCCTCAGAGGAACAACGAAGTCTTGTTTTTGTGACTCAGTACATTTCAAGCTCCCAACCCTGCTTTTTTTAAGGCATTATTTTTGGCCTAGAACTCACCACAAATAGCCCCAAACCATGACTGTGTAATTTTCCCCAACTCGCAAAATCCCTCACTGCCTCAGCTGAAAACTGACCCTAAGCAAAACCAGAACTAATGTAACAGCACTTTCCATTTGCCAAAACTGCAGACATGCAGCTGGTTGGGAGGGCACAAAGAATAAAATCGTAGACCTTGGAAGTAATATGTCAGATGTGATGAGTTATTTGGGTAAATAATTATTTCTTGGATTGATGAGCTAGCATGATAATACTCTGTTGCTTGCAATGGTCAGGGCTGTAATTCACTACTTTTCAGTTTAGTGTAACAGAGTTTTTCCCTGTCACTCATTACTAGGTAATGAGTACAAGCAACAGAGAAGTAGAAAGGTCATTTGGATGGCTCCCTTGCGCTGCTTCTTTGTGGGGTATGAAGCAGAACCAGAAACAAGAGGCAGAAGGAATGATGGAGAGAAAAAGAGAAAGAAAGAGAGAGAGAGAGAGAGAGAGAGAGAGCAAGAGAGAGGAGAAAGGATAAGGCAAGCTGATAAGGCAAACTACGCTAGGCACTTGGTTAGCTAGAATTAAAAAAATTTTTAAAAAAAATTAGCCTGTATTTCCTATCTTCTTCAGTTCTGTCCAAATGAAAGAGATTGCTGTCACTGCCAGAAAGAAACAAAGAGAGACAGTGTTGAGTTCATGGGAGTGGATGATGATTGGCTGCTTCAAACAGCAGCACAGTGTTACCTTGATTTCTGGGGTCCCTTGGGGGACACCTCAATGTGCTTCACGTGATGGGGAATGGAAACTAGCCAGAGCACGAGCAATAGCAATGCGAGAGGCAGGGTAACCTAGCAGGATCTTTTTACTCAGTTTTTATGGGGTCAGCCCAAGTCAAAAACCAAACGAAAATGTCTAATAAATGATTTTATTGAATGAAAGTCTCACGCACCAATGCAATCACTCACTCAAGAACTATTAAGAAGCAAAAGAGAGGAAATTGGATAGGGGAATATTGAAGGGGTTGTAGCTGGGGTAATACTGCACCTTTTCCTGAGGTCCTTGGTCTGGGAAAAACAGCGAAGAAGTGGGGCTCAGCACAGAGAGGGTTGAGGGGATTACTCAACGGACGGAGAAATGGTCAGCTGGGATGACCAGGAGTGATCCAAAGAACTACTCCAAAACAGGGACTATTTGTAGGGGAAAAAGTATCTGGAGGGTTAATCCTTTCCCAGGGAGGACAATGAGTGTTGTGATGAGAAAGAAGCTCCACAATAGCAACTTTCTTTGTGTGATGAGATTACAGGGTGTTGCCAAAGTCTCAGGATTTTGGCTGCATTGGGTTGTGGTGTGACTTCATGTAAATGGTCCTCGCCTGATAGAATATTTGCTCAACCTGGGGCAAACATGCTAATCCCCTCAAGTCAGCTTCTAAGCGGCTGAGGACCCTTTGTTTATTGTGGGTTTGCACAGCTTGAGGTTTCCTGGGGCTACGTGACTGGGGATTTTACTGGCCTGACCCGGTTTTCAATCGTTGGACCATTGCTGCCTACATGCCCATCCAGGCAACCTCTCAGGCACATGGAATTGATATTAAATATATCAAAATTGTAGACCCCGGGATAGGGTTTTTCCAGTGGAATAACAACAGGGTGCACACTTTAGCTGATTTGATTGGTGTTTCTTACATATCTGAAGGAAATTTAGAACAATTATTTGGGTGAGGGGGATATTCAGAAAGAAGAAAGACTGAGTGAATTATTGTTTCTGTTTGTATGGCCAAAGCACCTGTCTACAGTGTCTCTAGCAGCCATATGATCTTCTAGTCTGTGCTCGTGCAAGTGAGTACAGGATGGATGGGTGGGGAATCAAGGTACGGTTTGTTGTTGATGTGTGCCTTCAAGTAGATTCTGACTTATAGCAAACCTAAGCTAAACCTGTCTCAAGGTCTTCTTGGCAAGATGTTTTAGAGGGGGTGTGCTTTTACCTTTCTTTGAGGCTGAGGGAGCAGAACTTGGCCAATGTCACTCAGTGGGTTTCCATGGCTAAATGGGGATTTGCACCCTGGTCTCCTGAGTCTAAAGCCATTTCCACACTAGACTGTTATAGCGCTATGATTCTACTCTCAACACCCTATGGAATCCTGGGGTTTGCACTTTGCAGATATTGAGTTGAGTTGATCTTGCAATTAAGCCAAATGTTATATTATTAATTTAGCTTAGATTTTTATTTTTTTGCTTCTCTTTTTAAAAGTGTTGTTAAAGATCAAAATATATTTTTTTAAAATTCAGTTCAGATCAGTTTTCAGCACCACCACTAAAGCTTTCCATTTTAAAAGCCTGCCCAAATAAAAAAGTCTTTACTGCAGCAAGGAGGGGACCATTCTAGCCTCCCTAGAGGAATTCCAAAATGTAGGGCCTGAGCCCTTAGACCAGTGGTTGTTAACCTGGGGGCCAGGGACTCCTGGGGGTCTGCAGAGCCCTCAAAAGGGATCTGTGAAGCCTTGTTGCTGGACACCAACATCAGTAGCAGCAAATGAAGGAGCAGTTTTGGCATATGCCTGCCACCATGTCTCTCAGCACCCACGTCTCCGCTGCCACATCCCTGACAAAAGGGACATGGCAGCAAGAGTGTGTGTGTGCCTATGATTCTGGAGACCAGGGTTTGAATCCCCACTCAACCATGAAAACCCAGTGAGTGACCTCAGGCAAGTCACATTCCTTCAGCCACAGAAAAAGGTAAAGGCAAAAAATCTTGCCAAGAAAACCCTCATGATAGGTTCACCATCTTAGGATCACTATAAGTCAATTTTCAAAGGGGAGCAACACAACAGCTCTAAAGAGCACCCCCCCATCAGCAGTACTTTGTTGCTGTGTGCCTTCAAGTCACTTTTGACTCATGACAACCCTATGGTGAACCTATCACAGTTTTTTGGGAGGGAGGTAAAAATTTTTCAGAGAGAGTTTGCCTTTGCCTTCCTCTGAGGCTGAGAGAATGTCACTTGCCCAACATTACCCTGTGTCTGAATGGAGATTTGAATCCTAGTTTCCAGATTTAAATAATAACTAACTAACTAACTAACTAACTAAATATTTGAATGTTAAAATCTAAATTTCAGTATTTAAATCTTGAGTCAAGTCTTGGGGTCCCCAGCAATAAAAGATATTTACAAGGTGTCTCCAGTAAAGAAAAGGTTAAGAACCACTGCCTGAGAATGAATGGATAATGTATGAATGGATAATGGCTGTATACTAGGCCTTTGCAGGTACACAGTGGATTCTGTGGTGTAATCTAGGTGAAAGATGGAACCATATTAAATAAAGTAGGTTTCTTGATATAAGGGACTTCTTATATGTACATTATGTGGTTGCACAGTACTATCAAGAAAGTGAAACTGTTGTTTTTGAGATGTTATTACTTTTAAGATCCTTGTAAGCTATCTTTTTTAAATATAAGGATGGGTAAAACTCAGCTTGCTATGATGTTAGGTGAAAGAGGGCACCAGAATTTTACAACATTCCTGCTGCTTATACCAATATTTTTATGTTTTGCATTATAATTGCTTAGCATCCAGGGTGGTTATTTGTCCTCGCAAAACTCAGGTTCCTTTCCTTCTTCCTTCCTTCCTTCCTTCCTTCCTTCCTTCCTTCCTTCCTTCCTTCCTTCCTTCCTTCTGGCTATGAATGATCTCCATCTCATGATGAGGTCAGTTTTCAGTGCCACCACTAATTATCACATCACCACACACAGAAAATACATCTATCAGCAATTCATGGGATGGACCATTAATGAAGAAGCAAAAGTGACAATTTTACATCGAGGCAAGATGCCAAATAGCCTTACAGAAGGTTTAAGGTTTTCTTCAAAGGCTAACTAATGGGCTTCAGGGGCAGGCTAGAGGGCAATGGATAAGCAGTTTTTAACTGACTGTTTTGGATGCCAGTGACGATGCTGACGGAAACTGAAACTATCTATTCTGGACTATCTATTCTCTCAATTAAATTTTATTGTGCTGGCAGCAGTGCTGTTGTTTCTTGTTCTCTGAATCCCTAGCATTCTTACACAATATCAAGATGCAAATATCAATTCACCACTGACTTCAGTGTTCTCTGCTTCCAGAGAAACTGATCTTTCTGATGCCCTCCAGAAGTTATGGACAACAGTTCCCATGAGTCTCACCCAGTATGGCCAATGGTTAGGGCTGAGGGGCACAGTAGCCCAAAACATCTGGAGAGTACCAGGTTGTGCTTTCAGTAGATGTATTCAAGCATCCAGTGCTTGGAAGAAGGAAAGGTAAATCCTACACACAAGACAGACAGTGGCATTCTAGATGACCAGATAAAATCCAGCTGGAAAGTGAAAAACTGGGGGCAACACCAAAAAACATAAGCTAAGAAAATACATCCACAATCTGATGCTCAAGTGTTGTTCTTTACCGGTACATATAAATCACCCAGCATGTTTCAAAAAGAATCTTCCATGGAGTGCTGTAAATATACAGTAGTTATGTAAGTCAACAGACATGAATACAAATAGGAAATGTTAAAACAGAAGATCAACAGCAGTAGGTCAACTGACATGAATACAAATAGGAAATGTTAAAACAGAAGACCAACAGCTTGCATTGAAACAGAAAATAGATCTAACATAGTGGCCCGTGAGGAGTACCTGCTGCAAACCCAGACTTGTAGGCAGCAGCAGTAAGCGCAGAGTGACACTGGTGGAGGAAAACTTCATCAAGAAATGAAACAGGAGACCAACTGACTGAGTTTTTAAGGCCAACAATTTGTTCATTGTGTTACTCTGTTCTCTGGGGGTCCCGAGAGGGGCGCCCAAATAACCAAACACAAACACAAAGTTGGGGGAATTAACTGGAGCACTCTCTTAAGCTAGTGAGAGGCAGGGTAACTTAGCAGGGATCTTGTAACCCAGTGTCTATGGGGTCAGGTCAGTCAAGCAGTCAGACAGTTTTAAAATAGTAAAAATGATGTTTTTATTAAAAGACAAACAAACAGAAAAGACACCACCATCACACAGCTAACTAAGTAATTAGAAATAAGAGACTTTGGGGGAAATGGGTGATATGACACCTTCTCTCGTAATCCTGAAGAAGCTGGAGATAGTTGGGAAGAAACTCAGCATGGAAACTGAGGGGAGCTTACTGGACAAAATGGCAGCAAGGCTGGATAGAACTCAGCAGTGATCCGAGGGGCAAGCGATCCCAACGGGGCGAGCGATCTGAGGTGGTCTCGGAATCGGGGAGTTTTTATAGGGTGGATTGTGCCTACAGGCCATGCCATACTCGGTGAGAACAATGCAAGTTTGGAGTGGGACAAAGCTTTGGAAAAGGTCAAGTTTAACATGATGGGCTTAGCGCAGATTTAACAATAGTATAGCCAGTATGCAAATAGCTTGGTATTGTCAGACTATCGGCTTGAGGCTGGGCATCTTTGTTTAGAGTCGCGCTTAAGCAAGAGGTGTTTGCAGGGAGGTCCCTGAAGCAACGGAGTGGCTTTGTTCTGCCTGCCTAGGTGGAGAATGGAATGTCCAACAATTACCGGCCATGCCTGTGTACGTGCTTGTCCGGAGACCTCGCAGAGGAAGGCCGAATGATTTGATATCAAAAGAGATATCTAGTGCTATCACCGGGTAGGCCTGAACCGTGGTAACAATTGCAGACACATGCTTCAAGCAGCCGAGGAAGCAACTGCATGCATAGACATCACTTGATGACCAATATAGAAATTAAATAGACCATTTAATTGGAAGCAGAAAGCGGAGAAGCTCCATTCTCTCTCCAAAAACGAGTCCAGGAACAGATTATGGGCACAGACTTCAAACTGCTAATATCAAAAATTAGAGTAAAAGCTAAAGCTAAAGAAGGATGCTAGCCAACTACTGCACCAAAATATAAACACTTCTGCAGAATTTTTTTTTTAGAGAGAAGTTTTTCTTTATAATATTTTTATTAAAACAACTGTTATTCACATTACATACTTGTATTGTCATATTTTCAAATTAAAAAAAACAAAAAAGCAAGCTTATTTACCATGTTATCATACAATCTATCCATTTCTCTTATAACTTCCCCTCACCTCTTGATAGAACCTCTATTTAAGTAACTTATCGTGATCTCAATAAACATAAATTCTCTAATGTAGACTGGTTTCTTTAAATTACATATTATAGTATACGTATTACCTATTATAGTATACAGATCTATTTCTCATCATATCCATATACAATTATCCAGCTATTCAACTCCTTTAATATCTATATCCAGTTTTCTTCTATTAGTGTCTTAATTGATCTCAAATCATCACGTTTTTTTGTCTGCCTTTTATCCCGCAGATTAAGCGTAAGGTCTTCTAAAATAATAAATTCTAAAACCTTCTGTATCCATTCTTGTATTTCCGGTATTTCCTCTTTTTTCCAATATCTAGCATATACAATCCTGGCAGCCGAAACCATATACAGAATTATATATTCATATCTATTATATTTCTTATCAATCTGATGCAACATATTTAAAAGATATATTTCAGGTGTCATAGGCAACTCTATTTGTAAAATTTCTGTCACTGACTTGTGAATATTTCTCCAATAAACCTTAGCTTTACAACACTTCCACCACATGTGATAAAAGGTTCCGTTTTCTTGTGAACATTTCCAACATGCTTTATTTTCCAACTTGTATATATTTGCAAGTTTTGATGGATCTAGGTACCATCTATGAAGCAATTTTATGTAATTTTCTTTTAAATTCTGAGCTAATGTAAATTATTG